>BMAO01038211.1:0-201928 GCA_019973975.1 Trichonephila clavata
CGGAGACTATCCCTCTTGGTAAAGCAAAATCATTGCAAGCCAGTGGTTCAGCTCAGATGCCCAATACAAAGCAGGTCCAAGTAAATGTATTTCGAAGCAGACAGCTCAAAGGACGATGTTGGATATGGAACTGCAAAGCAAACATACCATTCGTATGCATCTGTTGACCAAGAGTGCTTGCCAACTACGCCTAGAATGGGCTCAAAAACATTCAGACTTTACCATAAATAAGTGTACAGTAGAACGTCGTTTATCCGAACGTTTATTATCCGGACCAAAGTCCGCATACTTTTTTGAACAGTGCAACGCCCAACAGTTGTTTCGCGTGAGGCCAAAAGTGACGGGAAAACCCAAGGTGAGGGATATTTGGGGAATTTCAGTTGTGTGATTGGGTAAACATCTGTGTGGAATATTAGGTCAGGTTGTTTCCAAGTGAGGGGGTGTATACGTACTCTTTTGTTGAGTTTTGTTGATGTAGAACCCTGGATAGCATGCGATGCAGAAAACTGTGGATTTCAAATGCTAAATGATGACGAGATTGTGACTTCCGTGAAAGTAGAATCCGACCCTGTCGACGATGGAACGGATGGAGACGAGGACAACAACAACAACGAAAATAGCAAGGGTCCATCAAATGATGACGCGTTTCTGCGTTAGAAGACAGCTATGGAGTGGTACGAACAACGATCAGAGTGCTGTCCTACTCAACGACTGCTGCTCAAGAGAATCAGAGACCTTGCAGCGAAAAAACGAAGATGTACAATGGTACACCAAAAAATAAGAGATTATTTTCCACAATAAAGGTAAAAGCGTGACATTCTGCACCTATTTTGCTTTTTCTTCAAGCACGTTTCCCTCATGTGATGATTTTTAATATTTGTATAGTGTCCAGTATACAATTACTAGTCCTATACTGCATGGATCGAATTCGGTTTTCGGTTATCCGAACAATCGCGCATCCGAATGGTGTCCGGTTTCAATTGATTCGGATAAACGACTTTCTACTGTATTAGAGTTTTCTGGTTGGATGAATCACGATTTCACATTCTTCACGTCGATGGTTGTGTCAGGACGCACGTTTTTCACAGTCAAAGTCTTGCCCCCTCCACGTACGCAGACTGGTGACAGTGGTATTATGTTTTTGAGAAAGTTCACTAGGGTGACTCTGGGATCCTTAGATTAGGTAGAAGGGACCGTGATCGTTCTAGAATATATGGGCATAATCATGGATAAGTTTGTAGTTTGGTGGTGTGGGAGCAAATTAGTCCTTCCGATTTTTCATCTCCGTTCAGGACATTTTGGATGGCATTAAAACGTTTTCAAATTGTTTAAGAATTAATATTTAAAATTTAAAAATATCTATAAAAATAGTAAAAAGAGAAATAATATTGATATTTATATATATAAATTTACACAAATATATATAAATAAAATAAAGATAAAAAATGATGCAAAAAATGTTGACTTAGAAAATTTTTTTATTCATTTATTTATTTTTTGTGATGGAAGTGGGAGGAGCGATCCATAGCTTATCCTGTTGCAGCAAAAGAGTCAAAGTTAAATAGCGAAAATATATAGATTTAATAAAGTTAAAAGAAGTTGATATCGAGTGGAACCCCTTGGATGGCAGATCAGAGAGGTCAGCAATTTTTGCATTTAAGTTTAGGTGAGAAACTCGACCAATCATAGAGTAGTAAATAGAGAAAATTTAAGAATTACAAAGAATATAACACAATTAAAAGAGAGCATAATTAGGAATTAAAGAAAAGCAGGATCAAATAGGATTGATCTGAGTCTGTGGAAATTAAGATAAAGAGTATATTTTTCAAGCTAGTGAGTGATTTACTGTCAATTTTATTAAAGAAGTTGATAGCATTTTTGTCTAATAGTGGTTGTTTTACTCTCAGAACTAAGGTTTACATTCCTCATAAACCAGTGAGCGTTATGAATTTGCCTGGTAATTAAACTTTGTGCACTTTCTAAATAATTACATGAGTCTTTGCTGCATGTCCCCAAACGAAGGAAGCGTAGGACAGGATAGGGTTTAGGATCAGTGAGTAAATACGCATTTTGTTTACATTTCTTAATTTTGATTTTCTGGAAATTAAGGGATGCAGTTTATGCGTGGCTTTTTAAAAATTTTTCTCTAATAAAAGGTACATGCTGTTTGAAAATGAGAGTTTTATCAAGGAAAATTCTTAGGTATTTAGCTTGATTAGGCCAGGGGATTCTATTTTTTTTATGTAGCTGTCTGGTGCTTTTTTTTTTGTATCTAGCGAAACATATGCGTCTATTTTTGAAGTGTTGATGGTTTTTTTCTGCATGGTAAACCAGTGATCAAACTATGATCATATATGAGATGAATGCTAGTTCCTTGTGTTTACAAAGTATTACCGTGTCTTCAGTATACATTCAAATCTCAGTTTTGTTAGTGGTGGGAATGTCATTGACAAAGACGTTGAAGAGCGTAGGAGAAAGAAGAGACCTTTGTGGGACACCAGTAGAAATTTTTCCAGTATTTGAGAGGGTGTGATTAATTTTGAAAGAAAACGTTTTATCGGATATGCAGGAATTAATCAGGATAATTAATGGAGCTGGCATATTGTATTGAATTAGTTTATAGATAATACAAGTGTGCTTTTTATATGCCCAGAAATACTGCACCGGTGTATATTTCCTTTTTGTGACCAGAGGAACTTGGTTTGCTTGCACTCTTATATTCGCCTGTTTTCCAAACTGGAGGAGGAATCTTCTAACAGGACAGCATCTTATGTCAAAAGGCAAGAATTATATTTGAAATTTTTGAGGAGCATCAATATACATTCAAATTAATATCCTGGCCACCTAACTCGGCATATCTTAATTTCATAGGGCACATTTGGATTTCCATTGAAAGGCAGCTCAGAGACCAAATATTTTCATGTCGGAATACCGCGATTTTACGGGCCACTACTTAGACAATCGGTTCAACCTGTCTCCTGTTATCTACAAAAAGCTTGTGGTATCCTTGCCAAGGCAATTTGCAGTGATTTTAAAAGCAGAAAGTGGTTCAACATGTCATTGAGTAGTAGGTGTTCATAATGTTTTGGCTGCTTGGTATATATATATATATATATATATATATATATATTATATATATACCTAGTCATGCTAGAAGTTCTGATACAATTATAAAGAAGCTAATACAAAAAATTTGTAATGAAATTTGAAGCTAGATACTTTTAAAGTTTTTCATTTTGCTTTTAAATATACCATATTACACATTTTACTCAAATTGATCACATTTGGATTTTAAACATGATTTAGGTCTCTTTGCTCAGTTACCTATCAAAATATGCGCTACCTTCATCGTTGCTAACTTTTAAGAATGTTTAAGACTTTTAAAATTGGGCTGCCCTATTGCTTTGAAGTTTTTTGTAGGCAACTCTACGCAGACAAATTTTAATTCTTTTTATGCTTCGTCATCGTTTTATTGGGCTGCTCGTCGACTAATGGCGGAGATGCCGAAGACGGGCGTAGGATAAAAAAAAGTTTCAATTTTGACAGTCGAAGGTCAATCTTTCTGTTCTAGGAAATACGGCACAATCTTTTTCAAACACCGATAGTTCGGCTTCAATTATTGAGCATGTACCCGCAACGTTGCTTTTGATTAAATGTACATCTCATCATCCAGCTTCTTAATTTTTTTGCAAGAAAATGACCAGTTATTTTTCGATAACCGCTTAGTCGATTTCTTCGTAACTATGCAACATATTTTTCTGCTGGACATGTTCATCTGCTTAAACAAGAAAAATCTTCTTTCAACAAATGTTTCGAAAAACCTCTACTGACTCTTTTGTCGAGAGCTCTGTGGATCTCACCATTGGAAATGACTGCTTTTAATATGGTTTGGAAATCTGTTAGCCTCAGAAAAAATGTCATAATTTTTCAATAAATGGATAACCTTTTGATGTCTGAATATTTAAAAGCATTTAAACTCACCGACAGGCGTTTCTATTTTTTAATGCAGGTAATTTTCTACAGCATGTTCCTGTTCAAAATGTACAAGCTCTGACTAATTGAGAACAACATGAATGAAAGGCTACAATTTTTTAAAAATATTACATTGGATGTGTTATAACGAGAAATTTAAAATCGACTGCTACATTTGAGTCAGAACAGACCATCTCAAATTTTTGTGTTGGAACTTTTGGTCCTACTAGGTATAATGAGCTAAAAAAATGTAATTGATTATATTGAGGCTGAATGTATAAAATTATTTCTACGTTCCCTTATTTTTGGCAGTGGTTTATTAAATTATATATGCATTCTGAAATTTCTCTGTTAAATTATCCGTTTTATAATGTATTTTATTTTATTTTTAATAATATATTTACACTCATCAGTTTCATTCAATTTATTCAAAAGATTCCATTCAATTCTGAAACTAAATAACACCATTCTATTATTCTTCTATATCCTACCTTAAACTCGATTGTTCATTTTTATCTTCGGAAACAAATCTTAGTTTAAGAAACAACACAAATGCGTTGTAATTTAGCTTTCTATGTGCTCTCACGTATAATTAACTGGAAATTAATCTTATATTTGTTGCATGTTGACACCTAGGAATAATGAATAGAGGAAATAAAAACAAAGGCAGAGAAAAATGATTTAATTAAGTTATTAATGTTGTGTGAATCCCACACTCAAACATTGAATTAAACATAATGAAGTAATGGATGATTTATTAAGAACTACAGATACAGAAATTTCATTTCGTCTAAGAACATATTCAAAGTAATTCTAATTAATTCAAAAGATGAGATTTAGTATTCAGTGACACTTAATTTATTTGATAATCAGGGGAAATGTGAGATGTTCACACTGAATCGTTGATTCATGCAGAATCACGAAATAAAAGATTTAAATGCGTTAAGCACGAAACGTTTCACTTATAACTTTAATCTCAGCCTTTCCAAATGAAAACATTAGAACAATGTCTAAATGTAGTACGTAAACAGATATTACATACAAGATTATGTTTCTTTTGACATATTGAATATTAACGCCTATTTTTCTCTTTTAAATTTTAAGAAATAGAACAACCAACTGAAATTCAAAATAACTTAGAGCTAAGACAGTAATTACGTATTATTTGTTTCCGAATGGAATATAAATTAAATTATTTAGTGTGTATCCATTTATTTTCTGATCGTAATTTTTTTTGGAAGTATTTGTATTATAAATGTATATGAACATTGATTTTTTTAAAGAAAAAATTGACACTTCATACACTTTTAAAGCTGCTAGAAACTATTAATAAAGATTTTTTTTAAAAAAAATATGTGTATTATGGTATTTTTTAGAATTCAAAAAATAATTTAATTAGAATATATGAAAGTTAACTCAGAGATGAAAATTTCAAAATCTAATTAGAGGAAATTTCGATTTATCTGTAAAAAGATCTGCTTGCACACGCTCACACACACACGCACTTATATACGTATATCTGTGTGTGTTATTGTTTTTAGATTCATTTATATTTAGGTATATAACATTTTCATTAATAATGAATTTCAATCATCAATCGCACTAATGCAAGAATATATTGAAAGGTATGGATGACTAATGAAATTAAAAGCATCTATGCGAGATCCGCTTATTTTAGAAATAAAGCACTTTAAAAAATACTGACATGAATTTTTTCCCGCAATGCTTTGAAAACGTTATCAAATAATTTCTACTATAATATTTTCTGAAGTTTGTGTTATTCTCCAGGTTAAGCTGACTAAGTGTCTCTAATCAATTAAATGCTATTGGAGACACTCCTTTTTACTTTTAGACAGAAATTTGCTATTATTCCTTGCCTAATGTTGAAGAAGTAAATTCTGTTTTAAGACATTTTTTTTAATTATAGACTAAACAAACACAAACAGAGTATTTTGATTTTTTATCTTTGTAAAATTACTTACTGAATTTTGTTACTAATTTTTTCTTCTTTACAAACAAATATCTCATGTTTATACACAATGCTTTCCTACTAGGAAAATTTTAATTGTAAAATAAGCAATAAACAAATAACTATTGAATAATTTATTCGAGCGTAGTTATCAAATGTTCCAATTTAAGTCTATATTGTTATAGGGGGAATTAACTGTAATGGTTTAACTGATTTACAGAAATAGTCATGAATTTTTCTCTCTTAAAATGGGTACTAAGTGTATAAACTGCTTTTCAATAATGCCATTTTCTTTCTAAAACCGAAGTAAAATTCTATAATTCGAATAAATCAGAATTTTTATGAAAGAAAGAAAAAGTTATAAAATATGATTTTATTGTATTTCTCATTTATCTCTCTGATTGTTCTTTACAAATTATTTATAAACTAAACTAAAACCTTTCAGAAAGAAAAAATAATTGCTTCAAAAATGGGAAAGAAATCTGTTTTAAATGTTGAGTAATTAAATAGTGCAACAGTTTTATTCTTTAAAATGTTAATTAGTTACTTAAAGTAAAAAACGTAGGTGACTATTTAATAACTTTTTTTTGCTTCAAAAATTAATCCAAATTAAGACCTAACACATCCAAAGACAACAAAAAAAAATTAATGTGTTCCTTCTCAAAATAGTAAATAATTGAAATCAGTCGATTGAAACTAAATCCCAATTCAAATACTTAAAGAACTTGTGGAAGAATTTGATACTCTCCTCCCTTTTGAATTCAATACAAACGAGGAAGCGGATTTACACATAAACCTTTCACACATAGCTCAACTCCTTTAAAACACAACCACTTTAACTCCTGTACTCAAAACAAAAATTTCACACTCGCAGCATCTCTGACCCTTTGAAGTGCAATGCAACTTTAATCAAACGAGATTTTGAAAGTTGTAAAGGCAACTCGATATTCCTTTTCAAAAGAGGGACTTAACATGGAGTGGAGGACGATAGAGGTTTTCGTGTTGTTTATTCAAAGTTCTAATTATATTCTTCACAAAGAACCCCGTTGTGCTGACTCGGGCAGGCGTGAGCACTAAAATCAGTTTGGCGTAAATTTTAATCATTGTCTGACAGTAAGTCTGTTTGTTTTTGGAAGATTAGCATTTGTATGAAAAGGAATCGGAATAGGGTTTTAGTCTGTGAAGTGATTCCTTGAATGTAAAATCCGTTCTCTTTAAATTGAACTGCACCCCTAAGAGTTCAGAAACACGTAAGGAAGACAAAATGTGTAGTTAAGACTACTACTTATTTGAATAAGTAATGAGTAATTAAAAAAATAATAACGAAGTTTTGATAATTGCAAATTTATATTACATTATCCTTACTTCTTTTTCAGACATCTGTACATTGGGATTTTTACTGTACTGTACAACTGCTTTGAAGCAATACGAAAAATTCGAATAGTATTGGTAAATGTTTAATTCATACACAAATAATAATAAATACAGCTTATATAATGTCTCTACATGAAATGCTAAAGGCGCAGAGAAGATTGTTAAAATGTAATTACAATAATATGCTCACTAATAAGACATGAAAAGATAATAAAATAAATTGATTAAGAGTTGCTATTTTAATTTATGAAAATTTTGATTTAATATTAATGTAATCCCGATGGATATGAAGAATTAGAATGAAGCTGTGAAGAGGTGTTTGAAAGTTAATTAGCAAAATCTTATGCATTTACATCGATGGTTTGAAAAACCAAAAAATAATGATAGTAGATTATTATCAAAATTATTCATATAATCATTATTTTTGGTTTATTGGCTCCAAATACAAATATTAATAGCCTATGAAAATTCATATTATGAAGGTAATATACCCTTTACCAGTACTTTATAGCAAAACAGATAGTAATTGAATAGGTGTTTGGTTGAAAACTAATACTAATTGTAGGATTATCATAGATTATTTTGAGGTATTATTTCCTATTTTTATATTGTATTCATATTTATTGTAATACCATACAATTGATGAATTAAATAAAGTAACCCGTAGAAGATAAAATTTCATAATATTCGTATTCTTTCAATACTCTAGTAAATTTTATATTATTAATTTATTTTTTATGACATATAAAATGTTAGAAAGATTAACGTTGCATTTACTACTTCGTGAACGAATCAAATTCAATTATGGAATTAAGTTACATATAAATTTAATTTTTCTGAACAATTGTAAATAAGTTCAATTAAACAGTAAAAAACCCTCTGTGGCACAACAGCCCAAGTTAAGCCAAAGCATTCTGTTCCCATTTCAGTTTTCATGACCCTCAGCCCTGAGGTACATGAGCAGATGCTCCGGTCAGGTGATCAGTCGGACACGAAAACTTCTACGTGTGTTTCGTATTCATTTTATCGACCCACTGAAGGGATAAAAGGTTGAATGAACCTTCCCAAAACCGGATTTTTAATCCCGGACCTGTGGTGCGTAAGTGATATTTTAAAATTAAATACCATTGAGTTTTATTTTACTCTGAATTTATTTTAACTCTGCACTTATGCATTAAACTACACATTAAACAATCGCCCATGTACTAATTAGGCTTAAAATAGTTTTCTCTTATGAGAATATAAGAAAATTTGTAATAATAGAAATTGCAAACAAAAAAGAGAGAGTTATATTATAAGAAGAAAATGCACAATTTTTCAAGTTCTTCGTTAGAAAATTTTATGATCATCAAACATTGATGAGCTTTTATGGCTCTGGCTGTCATAAAAGCACAGTAAGTAACAATTTGAAATAAATAACATTCATAAATGCAATGCTTCCAATGCTTCAGGTTATTTATAATTTAAACCATAAATTTCGTTGGATATTTTCCTAATCAAGCTGGTACATCACTGGTTTTTACGTATATAAATATATGTTATGTGTATATGTGCAAGGAAAATGTGGAAGTTGTATAAATTTATTTCCACGCAGGGTACATAAATGTTATTGACTATATTCCGTAAAGTTGTTAATATATGAGTTATGTATTAAAAATTACGGTATATATCCTATAATTTAAACATTTTTGAAAAATTTAAGAGAATATGGAGTAAAATATCTGGTTACAATAACTTAAACTGTTGAATTTACTTAACACCTTATCGACAGACTGGCACACCCGATGCTTAAGACATATGGTGAGATGCCAGACAGTTCTTGAATATAATATAATTTACTTAAATTACTACTATTCAGTTAAAAAAGATACATAATGAATTTTAAAATTTGAAATTTAAAATATTTATAATTAGCTTAAATAATTATATAGTGTAGGTTTTTATAAGTTCTAATAAGAGCATAAGCAAAATTATTTTTCTGCGTTTCATTTTCATACATGTCTCTATATTTGGATGTAAAATGAGTGGCCATTTTAAGAAATTTAATCCAGTAAGTATTATTTTTATAAAAAAAATATGTATAATGCATTTGAATCTATGATACATTTGTATTACATGCGTTGAAACTACATAAAGTTTAAAGTTCAGATAATCCAAATATAAATGTACCACAAAAACGGAAGAATAACAATCCTTAAGTTATAAAGTATTCACATTTTAATAAATTCCCTTGTTGCCCAATGTTTAACAAAAGAAAATCCGAGAAACACAAAAGAAATATAAATTATGAAAATCTGAAATAATACTATAATCCGCATTTGGCCTTAAGAAACGTTAATCCTTCGACGTGAAAAGCCAAAACTTCAGCAGATATGAATATCTTCAGATCGCAAAATTTAAGAATACATATATACATTTTTTCTTGGGATAGATAAATTCTTAAAATAAAAAAACAATGCACTCACTCACACACACACACACACACACACATATATATATATATATATAGGTATAATATTTAATGTTTGAAACTTATACATTGATATCCTGCAGGGGCAGGGTTTTAAATAAGCAACATTTATTATTTAGAATCTTTTCAGTACAATGTATTAATATTCTAAAGTTGTTAACTATCAAGAGTAACGAAATGTATATTTAATTATTTTCAGGCGCAGTTCAAACCATTTAATTTCATACTATATAAGGTAATAAATATAAATAAATAAGTTATAATAATTCTTCTAAATATTCGTTGTTAAGTAACACTATCGTTTCATTATTTTGTATGAATTTTAACCCCTTATGAATTTATATATATATATATATATATATATAATGCATTGCTTAAAATAACTTTAAAAATATTCAATTAGTTGAATGATAAGACTTATTACAGCATACCCCTTTTACATAGAATGTGTTTGACTATGTATTAATACATTACAAATATGTACTACCAAAACTGTCACTTAAACACCAAGCGTTGGCAGACTTTTGAGGGGGAAAAGCCAAGTTCTCAGGAATTCTTAGTGAGCCATGCTTTCAGCAGTATAACTAAGATATCAAAGAGCTATTTATATGCATATATTTGTGTGGCAATGGACGATGCTTCTCTCTTTGCAATAGCCCTCTCGATCAAGACTGTAGAGATACAACTAATTTTTCTTTTAATTTTATGTAAATAAAACTTTATATTTCGAAACATAATTCATTTCTTTAAATTTAAGAGCTATGGGAGACATTTTTACTTGTTGGCACAAATAAAGGATAACCAATCTCAAAACTTTATGATGTAAAATTACTCTTTCAAGCTTAGCCACGAGTGCAGAGGTTCTGGAAAACATTTCCCTCCCCTCCAGTTATATGCCTAAATTTTGGAGGTGGAAATAGATGGTATCGCCATCTATCGTTAAGAAGTCCAATCTGTCTCACAGGCTGTGGCAACTTTCATTCCTTCCCTTCGGGAAGGACACGACAACAACAACAACTCTATCAAGATTAATGCAAAAAAATTACGAACCAATAATAATGAAACTGATTTATTTTGGAAAATATCCTACTTACACTAATAATTAAAATTTACTTTGGATGCTTAAAAATGGGGACGTTTATCAGCCAAATACATGAACAATCTTATTTTCATTTAAAGTTGACATTGATTTTTTTTTGTATTAAAACCCACTCATTTCTAAGTCACTCTTATTTAGAATCCTGTAGAAAAAATAGTGGATAAGCTATGTGTATATACTTACATATATATGATTTTTTTTAGTACAACAAACCTTAAAAAAAACATGATTTTTTACTTAATTTTTAAAACGCTAACCTTGAAAAATAACGGTAATATTAGAAAAAATTAACTTTATCTCATATTAACGATTATGGGCTTACTTAATTTGATATTTATTTTATTCATGAAAAATAGCATGTGCCCATCAAAGTAGGTTCTCCGTTAACTGTCTTGGAGCACAGTCTTCTCTTGCATATACATTGCATAAAGGTATATATATATATATATGGACATGCCCTTATAAGCAAGAACGTTCGCATATTTGGAAGCTAATAATTATTTTTCAAAATGTAGCAGTCATATTTAATAAGGGCAGTTTGCTTTATGCACTTATAATTTTTTTCTGAGAATTTCTTTTCGAAACAACATTTTATCAGCCAGTTTATAAATTGTTGTAAATGTGTGTAAATAGTAGAAAAAGAGATCGACTTTTAATAAATTAAATTTGATTTTATAAATGTTTACTATAAATTGGAGTATTATTAGCAATATTTGCTATTAGATATAAAAATGCATTAATCAAAAATATATTCATTAGTTAATATTTATAGTAGTACAATTATAAATAATAACAATTTTCTCATCCATATACATTAGCAAACAATAATTTAAAATGCAATTTAAAATATTTGAAATATATTTCTATATCGTATTGCTATAATACCAATATTTAATTATGTATCGTTTTGTAATTCAGCTATAATTCTCACGTAATTGGAAAACGTTGGCTACAGTTCTAAGGATACAAAGTCATACTCCCCATGCCCCTTTATTAAAAACGTATGATTCAATTGATGTAACTTAAGTTACAAAAATAAAGCATTATTCTGTCAATTAGTTTAATTTATTTTCGTATTATTGAAATTTAACTTACCAGCATTAAATTAAGATGCAATATCTAAGAATATTAAAAAGTAAGAAAATATTCTAAAAGTGAGATTTGCTTTGGTATTAGTAGATGTGGGTTGATTTTTTTTGTTGATTAGCAGGGGTTCGTAATTAACGTTACTGAAGAACTATTAGCATTTTATCTAGTAATTATTGTACCTAGTTTTAGTGACGAAGATCACACCTAAACATGTACCCACTCTTCACACTTCTACATTACGCCAACTTGAGAATGTTGACCTTTGGCAGATTTAACGTACATCAGTCCCCTTACATGGAAGGTCCAAACTGGTGCCCTGACATGAACCGGTACTCGGCAGAAATAACGTCTTGGACACAAGTTTGGGATCACAACGACGCGGCTACTGTTGTCAATGGAAGACTTTGGAAAACTTTGAAAGGAGAGTACATAGTACAAAATTTCCTGCCCTCTAATTCCGAAAAAAAAATGATTATGCCATTAAGTGTGTTTTGTTTTTATCTCAGACGAAATACTTTGAAAATTCAAAATCAGAACATAAATCACTTCGTTACGCGCGCTCGGTTAAACTATTTCTATACTCTATTCAAAACACTTTCAAAAATGATATATCATTCATTTAATTACAAATTAAAAAGGATATTAATTGAAGCCTAGGAAAACACAAAATTTCAGTGGAGTAATGATATTTATACTATAAAATGCAATTACAATAAAATAATACCTAAATTGATATATTTAAAATGTAGTTTAATATATCTTTTTCTAATGCTAAGAATTTAAATTATATTTGATATAACTTACTCTGCTAAAATTTTTCGATAATGTTTCTTCTTTTCATACTTTTTTAAGTTTGAACATGTAAAATAATGCATTTATCCAAACAGAGTTAAATATTTTCTTTATAAACCTATCTTCAATTTCTGATTGTAGAATACAACACAAATAAGAGTTAATGTCTGGAATATATAAATATAAATTTTAGCTAAATAAAACAAAGTATTTGATTTATTATTCTTTAAAGTATATCGTGATCATTTTGGAATATATAAAGGTAGGGAGACGTATATATTATATATAGTGTTATTATTTATATTTATATAAATTTTGTTATACATAACATGTGTATTAAATTTATTTTACTACCATATGTATCTAAGTTACAAATAAAACTGTAAAATATATAATAAGTTACTAATTACAAATAAACTACACTATTTATATTAAATAATAATTTATGTACGAAGGATTTCTTAGCATTTTAAGATATGTTTTATATATAAACCATTCAATGATTTTAAATGTTAATCTCAATTTTTATCCATAGTTAAATGTATGTAACGAATGCTTTAAAATAAAAATAAATCATTTTTGCTCAAAAATAATATTTTTAAATATATATAGCATTTTTTAAATTTAATCTTGGAATGTAGAAGCACTTAAACTTAATAGGAAAAAATAATTCGAAGAAATTTTACTATATAATTTTCTATTTTATTTAGATCACTTCTTTTCAGATTTGATTCACTAAGTAATTGTTTTACTGTTTATGAAATGAATAAGAAGAAATGGAAGAAGTGCAGCTGATTGGTATATTAAAGAAATACAATGGAATCATTGATCAAGATTGAAGTTAACAGTTTTATGTTGTTGTTTTTTTCAAATTATGCAAACTACGGAAACTATGACATAAAACATAATAAATCAAAGATTTTTACCGAAATTAATATTTTGTTTTTATGTTTTTGATTTGTTTTTGCTTTAATATTTTTCAATCAAATGCTATCTTGATAAATATTTTTGAATTTTTTAATGGTTATATGGATAAGTCAGTTAACAACACTTCTACAACACTCCTTTATTGCATGAAGCAAACATCACGTTAACTAGTTTTTTCGAACAAATTAATGAAATGTTTCTAGTCTCAACAATTGACTTAAACAGGTTTTAAATGTGTTTGCTTGAAAATTCAATTCAATGTTTTATTCATGATTACTTTTCTTTAAACACTTGCATTATTACTGAATACGTTTGTTCTTAAGTACATTATTCCTAATTTCTTAATTCTTTAGTTTGATTTATCTTTAATGTGTATATGATTTCAACCAAAATAACGTATTGACTTGTTCTCTATCGATTGAAATCAATGAATCCACTGAAATATGGAGTAAATAATTTTATGAGTAAATTTGATTTAAATACTTAATTTTCGTTTTATCATTTTTAAAATTAGTTTAGTTCTAGAAGACGAGGAGGGTATTTTCAAGATTTTCCCTGAAATCTTCAAAGATCAATATAATTGTTATTTTATAAGCCATCTGTACGACTTTTCAATTTGTAATAAGAAAAGGACTTACTTTAAAGAGTTTGTGATATATTTTTATTTATGTTTCTTTATCCTTTTTTATTAAGTAAAAATGTAATTGAAAAAAGTAAAATAGTTATTAAATAATTTCGTCTTATGTATGTATTTTCACACATCTGATGAAACAATAGTTTATACTCAAAACTCATACTAAAAATCCATATCAGTTTTTGGGGTCCCATTTTCATGAAAAACACGGGAAGGGAAATGAGTTGTCAATTTTGAAATTGTCGTCATGATTCAACTTTACAGTGACAGGTCTAACACTAAACTTTACAGTTTTCGTTAGATACGTACTGATACATATAGTGTGATTCGAATTTAATAATTCTAATTAGAATGTTTTTCAGATTAATAATTTTATAAATATTTTTTAAGCAATATATATTATATTTTTCTATTTATTTAAGGGAAAATGGAGTCTGGAGAATATTTTACAATCTTGAACTGCAAAGAAACCAATTTCATTAAAGTATTTAAGGATTCACAACTAAGATGACTTGTCCATACATTCGGGTATTCTGCAACAACCCAAATAAGCAAATAACATTTTTGAAATGAGAGGGCAAGGAAAGGAAAGGCAGGCCCCGTACAAGATGTCTAGATAATATAGAAAAATACTTCCGAAACATCGCGTAAATAGATGGAGAACAACAGTAAAAAACAGATCAAGATAGTTTAATTAAACCAGGTGTTCTTAACCCTTTAATGTTCATTGGTTTCACACTAAAACTGCACCTCAAACATTTTTTTAAAAAATTAATTAAAATTTTTTTATCCCAACAAGAGTTATTTTTGTTCTTTTTTCTAGCAATAGATGGTAGCAGTATGTCTATATTTAACGATTGAGACCTCCTAAGCAGAAAAATATTGGCTTCTCTTTAATTTTGGTGAATTCTAATAGCTTTAAATATATTAAAATAATATTTATTTTAAATTGTAGTACGTGGTCTTGCTATACTTATTTCTAATTATTAATTACAATTTTCAATCACTTTGATAAGTTAACAGAAGAGTAGAAAATGAAATTAAAATCTATGCTTTCATTGTGAAACCAAACTCCAGTAAAAGGCGGTATCGCAACTTTCTTGGTTCCCGTTCTATAGCGTTTGCTCGCTTGTGATCAACGACCTTCAGATCATATTGCTTGGTAAAATGCTCATTTACTTTAAAATTATAATGAAAAAAGTTTATATTTAATTATATTTATCCATACTCTAAAAGTTTACTCCCCTGTGAAGTTGCACATGTCTAAATGCGACACTGTGTGTGCATAATATATATATACGTATTCTCTTTTTGTAACTATGTATGGAAAATCTATATGAATTAACAATTTTTTTGGAATATAAATTATTTTTAGTATGTAATGTAAAATAATGTAATTTTTTTATCCGAATTTGTATTATACTTATAAAAATGCATACAAATCTTAAAAAAAATAATTAAAAAACTTTTTAATTGTTTTTTTTAAATTCATTTCGTTAAAATATAAACGTTGTATTATCTTAAAATATTAGATTTTTTTCTGAAAAGTGTTCTGGATTGGTTAGGATGAATAGGAAAAATTGACCGTTACTGTTAACTGGATTCAATGGGAAACCATACATTTTCTCGAATTTGAAAAATTGTAATTTTTTCTTTATATATTTATGATCACCTTCAAATCTTATAGCCAATTTTGAAGTTATTTTGTTAATTTTTCAAAGGGAATATGTAATGAACTTTAAACCTATGTCCACGGTAACATTGTGCTCCCACGAATGCCCGCTATATACTATATCAATATCAACCATAGCCCACCGCGATTTTTTGCATGAACGCGAGGGGAATAAGGGTAAGAATCTTTTTCTTTCTTTTTTGTTTAAACTAATTGAGACAAAGAGAAAGAGCCGTGGCCGTAAATCGGCTGTAGTGCTTGTGAAGAAGAAGAATATTTTATGTTAAATCTGTTTAATGTTGTTAAGCATTGCTTTCATCAACACTGAATACATTTCCTTACCATGCGTTATGAGTAAACAGTTAGTTGTAAAGTTTAGTAAAAAATAAATAAAACAGTTTGTAAACATTACATAAGCAACTTATAACATGTACCCTACTTGTATGGACCCAAATGGTAGCTTCTCGTTTTAGGCATTGTGAAACAAAATGATGTTGCTGAAATGAAGGAAGTCATATAATTTGAAATTATAACATTATTATGCTATTTATCACTGAATTTTTTAGAAAAATTGCAAGAAAAGAAATTTCTAATCGGCCTTTTTTTCCCTTTACGGCGTCACTCGGCAGTGAATGAATGGCTTCTCGTAATGGTGCCCAGCCACTTTGTGTCTCACCGAAGCATAAAATTTGAGAGTGGGATGCAACGAAGAAAAATGACGAAGCGCTGATGTGTCAGAAAGTGAAAAGCTCTGTGATGGATGCGTGTTTTATATGTAAAAGCGAGGCGGAGAAACCTTCTCGGACAATGAAGCCGCTGATGTCGTTCCGAAAGGAAAAGCGAGTCTTTCGAATATTCCAAAGGAAAAAAGAGTATTCTGGTGGATAAGTCAGTCTTTAAGAGTATCTGTTCTTTCAAAAATAGATTTCTTTTTTTTTTACTTTTGATTCAAAATAGATTTTTGAAATTGAATTATAATAAAGATGTCAGAAGGTTTCAACCTGTACAGCTGCATTAAAAAGTACATGCACACTCTAAATTTAAGGACGTGGGTGTTCTGGTATAATTTAATGTAGCTGTTCAAGTTTAAAACTCTATAGCTATATATACTCAAACAATATACTTTCTAAATACATTATTTTTGGTAATTTTTCACATAAATAATAATTTCATTAATAATAATTTTTCTACCAAATGTGCGGCATTTTGACAGTATAGTCTTCGCAGAAACGGCAAGTCCCAAAGTGTGATAGTCATTTATTTGTGGCACCATCTAGTGGCGACTCCTGCTGCCAAACTTTTTGACGCTTGAATTCGTTCAATTCAAGTTCTCTTAGGATGCTTATTATTGCCGTGATTACAAAAGCCAAATTGATACTTAAGGGCACATTTACACAAGTCTCATAACCATATGACATGCGTGTCAACGATTTTCACATCCAGATTCCACAACCTTGAGTTTATGACGCAGGTACGTTGCATCTAAGTCCCCGAACTTCCAAATTAATATAATATAATATAGTAAATTGATACTGTAACCGATCTATATCGGTTAGCATAGAAAGTTAATACGATTATTTAGTGATTTTAGATGCATATCTCTGTAGAATTGTATTTACAAACCAGAAACATTTATCGGTAGAACTACGTTCTTTGTTTACAAGTGTATATGTAGGTCAGCGATTTTCAAACTGTGGGGTGCACTCTCCTAGAGGGGCGTAAAAACTCTACGTGAAGTCACGAGCATATCAAAAAGTCGAAAATAAAAAAGTATTAATTTACTCAAAGAAATCAAAACAGAATACATTCTGACTTAATAAAAATACACATTGCATGTTGTTCGTCACAATCTGTTCCAATTTTAAAATTAGAAAGAAAGATTAACATAATACTTATCCTAGTGCTTATAAAAGTAATTTACTTAAAACGCCTGTTACTTAAAAGTAACAAGTGCAAAATTTAATACTTATCTTGATAATTTGTACAGTTTATATTTAAGATCGTATGGTTGCCTTAGCGTGCGTCAAAGTACCTTATGACTGAATTCAATACATTGTTAATGAATGTGGGGGAGGGGAGTGCGTGATGAAAGTTATGACTGAAAATTGGGTCGCAAATGTTGAAAATTTGAGAAGCACTGTTACAGGTTGAATTATAGCACTTGTATGGAAGCATATGTGAGTGGAATTAAACATTTAGCTCTTACGACTTTGTAAAATATAATTTATGCATGACAAAGAGAGTTTTGTATAAAGTTTAACAAAATGCATGCCTTGAATTTAAATTTTCAAGTTCGAAATATCCGCATTTATAAACTATAATGTGTGTAGCTCTTTCAAATATCAGCTCTTTTCACAGAAATAGATTTTTAAATGGAAATTCTGAAAAAAATTTAAACGATTAAATTGATATTCAGTTTACTGATTTATTAATTCTTCGCTTTTACTAAATACATTTAAAATTTTAAATAGGTTTTTATAACTCAAAGCTAACTTAAACACATTTCTCAATTAAAATAGTATCAAACTTTGTAAATTACAAGTTTCCTAGTAAAAGTGTGCTAATTTAAATATGTGTTCTATTTCGTTTCCCCTTATATAATAAATAAAATAAAAGAATATGTTCTTATGAGGAAAGAGCTACTTAGAATGCAATAATAAAATATTATTAAAATGAATTATTCAAAAATTAAAATTGAGGCTTTTTATTAAACAATGTTTTTAGTTTAATCGGAGTGAAGACAAATTAACCAGGTTTCGTAGAACTTTCATTGTATAATTTTTTTCAATTAAAAACAATATTTTCGAAAATTATCTACACCTATTTAAATCGTATAAACATATTATATGATTAAATATCTGTTACCCACCTGTCCACTTTTCACTGGATATATATATAAGCGCTCTGTTGTATTAAAAATGTATGTTTATAACCCTCACCTCTCTTGATTTAAAACTTAAGTAAAATTATCATTTACCCTCCCGTAATTCCCACCTCCAATGAGAACTCCCTCAAAACTCATTTTTAGCGAATATTTACTCAACAAAATAAATATGGTCAAATTTTGCATCTGTAGGTCTAACAGTTCAAACACTGGGATTTTTTTTTTATTTATAATGCCCCTTTAAGCTCTTTAGAAGTGGATTGCTGCAAAACCTGTTCTCAACGTACTTTGAGTCGATGTAAGTCTGTTTTCCAAATAGTTCAAAAAACGGAAACAATTATCCAAAACGTCCCTTTAGCCCTCGCATGCCCGTTGGAGGTAGGTTGTCGCAAAGAAACTTTCTTAGCGGATCTCTACTTCAAGAAAGGAATATTCCTGCCAAATCTTAAGTGTGTAGGTCAAATACTTTTGAGGATCTGGAAACGAGCGAGCAAGAGTGAGTGATGGATTAAAAATATCAATATTTTTAATGAAAATATAATGCAACATTTGAAGCAAACTAATTATTTCAACTAGAAAATATTAAAATACTGCAAAAACAGGATTATTTTCCCCAAGATTCTTCAAGAAACGACCATTTATAGAACTATACCCTATTTATTCAAAGTAGATGTATAAAATGCATTTTTATTTAAGTTAACAACCACTTAGAAAAATTAAAGAGTCGAACAACTTTGCACACCATAGGTATTTTTTTAACAGTCTCTGCGACGCATTTCAGTAAAAGCCTATACACCGATCCATTGTTTGAAAAATCTCTGTGTTCTAAATGGTTCTCAATTCATCACACACTCCTTGGCATCCGAAGCCCCGCCCACCAATCCAAAGGTAAATTAAACACAACCTTAAGAACGCACTTCAATTAAGCTTAATTATCCTATTAATTATTTGGAGGTAATTAACTTTTTCGTTTCGCTTGCCCGAGTTTCTTAAGAGTATGTAACGGTCTCTCTACACAAAAGAGAAGATGCTTTTTTGCCGACTCGTCCATTCGTGAAACCTAATTGATATCCATGCTAATGATTTCGTAGTCCATAGATTCAGATTCCTTTTGCTTGTGACCTTTGCAGTTGTTCTACGGCAGACAAAATCATTAGGTGGTAAAAGGAAATTAGGCTACCGAGGGAAAAATGGAGTTTTTAAAAGTATTTGGCGTTGAAAGCTGCGATTTTTACTGGACGTATTTTATTTTGGCGCAATTGAACGATTTAGCAACTGTACATTTCTGTGAATGATGGATGTAATAAGCAATAAATGAAAGAGCAGTAACTATAAAGATAATTAGTAATGGATATTTGAGCAGTTTTATAAGGCCATTAAAGTTTAATTCGGGACTTAATATAACCAGTAAGAGAAAATTTCCCGTTTTTATTTCTGGAGTTTCGAATTTTAAAATAATAAACATAATTTCATTTGTTGACATAAAAAATACTTTCATTGTAGTTGAACACTACTTTTAAATGTATAAATAATAACATTCTCAGTTAAATCTAATTAGTAGTGATCCAGCAAAAATATGCAAATTTCTTGAAATGACAAGGTAACCGTGACTGAAGGTGGCAAATAAAAGAGAAACGAATACTCTGACCTCCTGCCCTTTGCTTCCCAAGCGAAGTACTATTCAATTTTTGAGCTGCCTTGATAATTTTATTGAATATTCTGATTTTAAATTTTAATTTAAAGAACTAAATAAAGTATTAATTGATTTTAGTAGTATTTGAACTTTTTAAAACTTAATAATAATATTCTGTATGGAATCAATTCAAACTCTACCTTCATGAAACGGACCTGATTCTACAAATTAAAATTTCATGCCTACAATCTTTTTTGGGGTTTATATGCATACCTATGATATGCATGTGTTAAACATTCCATAATAGGACAATGCGTGGTTTAGATGAATATTTTATTCTGTTCTTGGTAACAGTACGTCGCATTTTTATTTTTGTTTCAACTTTAATTCTAAAATAATTGTAAGTGTGCATAATATTATTTGAAACCTTTTTTTCCCATTAAAATCAAACATTTAATATATGTATTGTGGCAGTGGAAGTGATTTTTTACAAAATATTATTTCAATTCTTATAAAAAGTAAACACCATTATTAGTGTACTTTTTTGTATTAAATGGAACAAAAATAAAATCTTGATGTAGTATTTCAAAGATTGCATAATATATTGCTCCTGCAATTTATTAAAAATGCAGCAAGACTAAAAGATAATGTTTTTAAAAAAAAACACTTTTAACAGAATTTAAAAAAAGTCACCTTCTTTAAAATAAGTTCGAAGAAAAATTCTAGAAACCGTGCTAAAATATATTTCATTTTACAACTTATAAAATTAAAATTTTACCTTCAAGTCTTAAGATGTACTATCTATTTGCTCCAGATATTGTTTAAATATGCTGATGTCAGCTAAGTTGTGTTTTACATCATAGCTGAAAAAAACTAGGATTTGCATATTAAAACATGCAGCTTAGAATAAGATTCCCTACTTGAAAGAAATATACTCTTAAGAATGTTTACTTAATTTCCAGATGTATTGTTTTGAATTCTATCCTTAGAAACAATTTTGCTTTTGAAACAAAGTCGAAGTAATTTAACTTTTGTGATTAACTTCTATCATGGAAATGACTGCAACTTCTTTTTATCGTGTGGTCAGAATTATGTAGATAAATAAATGAGATCATCCATTAGTATTAAGAAAAAAAATCCACTTTCAATTTATATTTAGCTTAGTTTAATCTGTATTTTAGCGATTATTGTTTAAATAGAGAATGTTTCAAAGTATTTTAGCTGATTATAATATCATTAAAAGCTTATTTTGCTTATCTAGATTAAAAACATTCGCTCAAATGTAAGCATTTAATGATAGAAAGTATTACTTTGATTCTAAAAGGCAGAAAAAATAAATAAATGCTTACAAAAAAAAAATCATTCGACTTTTTTTTTATCACTTCATGTCATGCAGTCCCTCGCAGATGATCAGAAAGAACATATTCTTAACACGCAACAAACACAATATCAAGAATAAGGCTTTATATAAGTTTCTACTTTTTAAAAGGAGAAACACGTCTTTCCATCTCTGAAAGTGAAGAGAAAAAAAGTTGAAAATGGTTAATAGAAAAAAAAGAGGCAAAAAACCCTCCCTTTCTAGAAATTGAAGGGAAAGATATCGTTCGATTTTTAGATCTCACACTAAGATAGAGATTACTTTTGGGCGCACTAAGATATCGGCGATAGGGGTGATAAGCACGACATAAGCGATATGCTTTTCAACATTTTTATCATTTTTCTCTTTACTTTACAGTGTTTTCCTCTTTTATCTAAAGAATATCGGATCGGTCAGTTGTAATCTTTAAGGCTGCATTGGCTCTATAAATTACGATCATCAGATTTTTTCTAGATATAACTCGAGATGCTATGGGAAGATAATGGATTAAATCTAATGGATCAATGCTGTTACGAATGGTATATTGAAGTTCTCCTGTTTTTTAGTTCGTTCTTCAAAAGTATGGATTTTTCTAGTAATATATACTTATGTTGGTATAATAGTAATTTTTCGATCTTATTTGCCGTTACTTACAATTGCTAACATACGGTATGGGGCCGTGGGTAGCCTAGTGGTTAGAGCATCGGTCTCCAGACCGGAGGGCCTGGGTTCGATGCCCGATGCCACTAAATACCACCGATTATACACGGAGTACGCGCTCGTTAAATCAGTGGGTGCGAAAGTCCTGTTGGCGGTTGCAGCAGAACCACGAGTGCAGGGGGCTGGAGAATATTTCCCTCCCCTTCAGTCCCATGCCAAAATTTTGGAGGTGGAGATAGGCGATGTCGCTATCTTTCGTTAAGAAGTCCAACCTGTGTGTGTGTCTAACAGGCAATGGCAACTTTCATTCCTTTCTTTCGGGAAGGATACGACAAAAACAACAACATACGGTATGAAATTTAAGAAAAAATGAAGCTGTTCGTACAGAGTTAGGTTTTTTATAAAATATGCATCTAACTCTAAATATTAAACAATATTAAGTATATAAGCATTTTTTTAACAAATTTGATTGCTTAACGTAAGCTTAGATCGTTTTAAGAAGTGCATAAATGGTATTAAATGTCTTGGTGATCGATTTAAAAATTTACTCTCAGTTTTTCTCAGATGTCAAAGATATTATCAAAACTTTTATCTCCAAATTCTAAACACCACACTATATCTTAAATTAAGCTAGGGTAATACGAATTTACTTGTCATTCAACTAACTCAGTAAAACATTTGGTCTCAGTTTTTGAAGTTATGAGTTTTGTTCAGGTGGAAAAGTCTATTCTATGACTAACTTTCTGTTCCATGTTTCATAAAATACCAAAAGAAAATACTAATTGGATATTATTAAAAAGGAGCAGTCCTATTGACTGATAAATATTAAGAATTTAGCATTGCATCAACATATATATATATAGAACTGGTACTTTCACATTGTAGCTCCGTACTTTTATTTGTTCTTTGAGATGGTGACAAAAACACTCGTTTGGCTTTGCGATTCAAACAACCATGACTCGATTTTTATTTCTTCATATGAAATAATAGCACTTTAAGTTTTGAACCCATTTATGCCTGCTGTTCAATTTTTGGAACAGTAGTCGGGTGAAAGTAACTATTTAGCTATTTTTCTTCCAAACATATACGAATTTCGTGCAAAAATTCAAAATTTCAAGCTCCGGCATAAATGGATTAAATAGCCATTTCACTTTAATATGTTAAGATGGATTTATTTCTTTTACGCATTATTTCGATGAAGCCCGGAAATGACGAATCGAAAAATGTATTGCATTATTATGTAATACAAAATGTATTAAGATATAAGAATAGTAAGAAAAGTATTCGGGGATAAGCGTACATTTCAAGATTAAAACTTCATCTAGTCCACTATAATACCATATGAATAATAAGTTGCTTCAGAAAAGAAAGAGAGACATATTATTATTTTCGGTTTTTGCATTACTCTAACGGAAATGGATGGTTCTCTGCCAAAAAATGAAGTGATGATAAACTATGACGTATAATCTTCCATCAGAGAATAGAATAGGTATTATTCAAGAATATATCATAACACTATCATCATACATTATTCATCCACGCAATATAAGAAAAATACCTTTTTCCTGTACCCCTATCGAATACAGTTTTTCTCTTGATTGTTAGTCTAACAAAGTCTAATAAGGAATATGTTGGTATAAAGGTAATGTACATGGATGCTACTCGTGTATAATAATATGCACAATAGCGTGATTGTTTGTGCAATCTATGACATTTAAAAGAACACAATAAAATCTTGGAAATGAAACTTATAATGTCAAGATATGAGCCAATGATAGAGTCTTGTTTACTTTCTACAATATGATAGATCGAATGATACTCAGTTAAGGATAAGGTATAATAATCCTCACTAATTTCTAAGAACATCCTAAGTGGAATAAATGAGTAAGAATTATTGATGTATTGGGAAATTGTTTGGTATGAGTTAGGAAATGTGTATATATTTTTGTTGGTAATATATAAAAAAGAAATAATTATATGAATATAAATTAATCGAATCATATAACATTTAGTAGATTATTATTAAGGTAATGAGATACATTTTATAAAACTAGAGATTTTCATATTTTTAATACCCGATTTTTCGCAGAATTTTTTTTTTCTCTAAAAGACCATAACTTCAGTAAATTAATCTTCGCAGAGATTCGATGAAAACAAATTCTCTGAATCAGTTAAAATTCATGAAAGATAATTTAAGGAACTAAAATTTTTAAATGTTTATTTCTCATATTTAATTTAGATACGCAGCCTTATCTCTTAGTACTTTATTGGTTAAAAAATCACATTACCAAGCGGCCAGTTTAAAACGAAATAAAATGCGCACACCATTTATTGAGTTTAATGAATTTTCAGCAAACCTAATTTTACCCGCAACATCGAGACTGTTTAAAGGGAAACAGTAAATCAATTGGTCAATTCGGAAACAATGGCTCTAATCTCTTTCTACACAGGTATCATCTTCTGGCGACTCGTTATAAAGTTCAAAACTTCCAATTTATTTTGTTCAAAAGAAAAGTAAAGAAACGGAAACCTTAACTCTTAAAAGGAATCCTAATGGCCAATAAAATGATTCTTAGAGTCCCACGGGACTCATATTATAAACTAACTCAGCGCTACAATTTATTTTATGGGTTTAAATTCACCAAAAGCCGTACACAAGGGAATACGAGGTTTTAAAAAAAAGGATGTTGTCCGGAACATCTTGCTTTTTTCTATGCCGGAAAGAGAATAATCCAGAAAACGCTTTTCAAGACAGAATCTTTTAATTCCCTCGATACAAGCAGTTTAGCAACTTAAAGAAAAAATTCTTTTACAATCAATAAAAATTGAAGGTTTCTGCATTGCCCTTAGCAACAATTTCATTGCTACATGCATAATTGTATGTAGATGCAGCCCTTAAAGAGAGATAAGTTATAAAGTTAAATATAAATTGGAATTGATATAAGGGTACTTAAAGCCACGATAGGAAAATTCTTGTTGTACACTAGTTAAAAAAATGTTCAAAAAGTTTGAATAAAGATGAAGTTTTTTTCCTTATGTAAGATTTTTGAAACATTTTTATTCCCGATTTAAAGGAATTTAGAGATAAATCTTATTATAGTTTAATTTCTTAAGATAAAGTATATAGTTTTATAGTAGCAGTGTAGCTCTAAATATTTGTTAAAACAACATTAGGAAAACACGTAAGACAAAATTTTAAATTAAATGTGATAGATTTAGTACTAAAACCCAGAGAAATGAAAAAACATATATTTAAAAAAAAAAAATTAAAAAAAACTGATTTCATGTACGGCATAATCTTAAATGAAGGTATTAAATCAATCTCTTTAAGTAATCACAATATATTTATATGGATTTCAGTAATGATATTAAAAATGAACACTTAAAAATAAATTTATGAAATAAATGTACCTTTCAAACCTTAATTTATCTATTATTATTTATCCATTGTGGTTCATGGATTTTAATTTAACTCATTTATCTTTACGTTTTAGTTTTACTTTCAGGTAAAAATAATCGTTATCATTAAGTAACTTGTATTTATTCATGTTATTTCAAAAATATTTTTCTTGTATTCCAGAATTTGGAAACAAATTACATTATAATTTTTAATGCATAAAATAATATTTTTCATTATAATGTTTTATTAAAATTCTCAAAACTTGTCCTTACATTTCATACAAGCAAAGAACTGTGATTCATTATCAACGAGTTTGGATTATACAAACTAAAGAAATAATAGAATTATTTTGTATTTCATTTTTATTTCAAGCATATATATATTTCGAATTGATAAAGAATAGTCCAGACTGTAATATGTTAATAAAAGCTGCTTAAAGGACTGATAGAATTCATAACACTTTAGTAAAAATGAAAGACATTGGCTAAAAGGCAGTTCAACTTCAATTTAAAATTAATGAAAACGCAGAAAATTTTAAGATTTTATTCAATAATAAAGCTATCAATTTCCAACGCATCTAAGCTGTAACTTATGCAATAAATACGCAAATGCTGTTTGGGGGTAAAGATTAAAAAAATCATGAAAAAGTATACAGACATTTATAAGATGCTATGTGTAAAATGAATAAATTCAGATAGAAATATTTCTTACTTAGGCAAATGGGATGGTTCTATCTTACCTCGTTTTCCACTATTTGAAATATTTTTAGATGAAGTCTGCAAAGAAGTGATGATAGACACAAAGATGTTGACTTTGACAGTCGCTATTCAAATACCATATAACCTTTCAGAAACTTTTATTTTTCTAATCAGTTAAGCATTAAAGTTGTGGATACGTTCATTTTTTTTATAAATAATCCGATAGTTATAATTTTAAACGTTTAAAAGTAAAATTTCGAATTTTTAGTTTTTTGTTAAAGGCACTTTTTTTATTGGATTGCAATGTGAGGAGCAGTTTTAGCCTTAAAAATGTTCATATGTACGTCTGAAAAATTAATAACCATATATCATCTAAAATCGACACAATCGTTGTTTCTGTTTCGTTGACATAATATTAAAGCAACATGATGCCTATTGATGGCAAATATAGTAACTTTAAGCAACAATGAACCGGCGAAGAAGACTTTCCAACTCTGGTACAACTGAGATTTATTCCTTCCGTTTATTGTGACATTCAATTTGAAGACATTAACATTCAGGTCAATTTATCATACAGATGTCTTCATTATTCTACAAAGATAGTAATATATATATATATATATATTCCTATGTCCAAAAATGAAAAAATGACAGGCATAATCGATGTTTTTTTATGGAAAATAAGTAGGAGAATGTAATGAAATTTGACATACTAAGTCAAACAGCTGGTACAAAGAAAATAAACACTTAAAGAATTCAGGATAATCTATTGAATGCTTGATTTATGCAAATGAGACACAATAGCGATAAATCAAGAAATAAGTCACAACAAGAAAAGGAAACAACTTAGCCCGGTTCGCATTCCCACATCCACGTTTCCTATCAGTTTCTTATGTTGGCTAGTAAGAAATGTGCTTCGCCTGTTGTTGTGATACAAGTACCCCATTGATGTTTTATTCTACGAAAGAGAAACCGGTTCAATCGTTAGAACAGATTTCATCACTCTTATAAAAGAATAGTTTTGGTTTCAGAAAAGAACTAAAGCGAATGGTAACAAGCTGAAAAATTCCATTCAAGTATGTCTCACATGCTCAATCAATTTACGATTTTTATCGAAGACTTTCTAAAATTCAAAATATTCTCCCTTCTCAAAACCAGCCGCATTTGTTTTCCTAAGAAATTTTCATTATTTTCTCACGAGTGCTTTGATTACAAAATATATCATAATCATAACCTTACAACAAAAATTTGTGGAAAAATTTCGTGTACCAACCTTTGGTAAATTTCAATAAATAATATATGCATGATATATATATATATATATATATATATATATTGCGTAGTATAATTATAATATTTCATTATATAATTGTTATTACTATACATATATATTGCAATAATGTTAACAAACACACACACACACACACAGACATATATATATATATATATATATATTCATAAATAAAATAGTACGTTTAAGATAGCGAAGATGTAGACAATGAGACAGTAAATGATGATTCAAAGATTTAATAGCTAATTTCAAAAACCGAATGTGGAGGAATTAACAATGAAATAGCCAAAGGAGTCGTATCACATTACTTTTCGAAATTGGAATATAAAGAAATAAATGAGAACAAATAATAAGAGTCAAATACTTAGATTGCTTCAGATTTTTAAAATAAAACGTAACGCAGCATTTTTTTAAAATGTTCTCTGCTGCAGCTTGTGATATATGGTATTTTAGTTTTACATTCCATGCATTTAGTAGTTGTATTATTCATTTAAAATTATCAGAGAATAGTGCAAAAGGCAACGTAGCAACAATCAATGATAGCACGAGCAATCTGAGAAAAGCCATTTGGGACGCATCATAACATTAATTTTGAAGTCAGAATGCAAAGAAGCGAATTAAAAAATAATTTTATCAGATAAATGTTTGGTATGCTAATTAAAATAAAAAAATTCAAAGGAAACAACTAATTCAGTAATCAGACAACAAAAATTTAAAACAAACTACCTTCTGTATGTTTGAAATCACTCGAAATCAGCATTCTTCATTATAATCTATCTTGAAATGAAACAAAAATATAAAATAATTGATAATAATCTTAGACATTAATTATAGTTTCCTTACATCAAGCAAGTAGATTTTCCTCCTTTTTTCTTTATGAGTGTATCTTTTCGTTTAGACAGTGTTACATATTTTCTTCTTATCTTCGGTTGCATATTTTAATGTTTTCAAAACTTTTATACAGATACTAATGCATAGAATGTCGCATATGAAATCTATCATTCTTTGCAGATAACACACATATTTGCGAGCAAGTTAAAAAAAAATTCATATTAGCTGATGTAATTTTTTAAATATTTGATCCTTACTTTGTAAATACAGATCAATGACGACGACCGTTTTGAAGGTTTTATAAAGTATTTAAAATAAAACTGCATTTAGAGAATTGCCATGTATGACTAATCTTTAAAATATCCTAAATATATTATATCTATTTGATTAAAAAATGATTGGGACTATTTATATGAATTTGTTCAATTTTGCATAGCGCGTAATAACATCGTTATTAAATGCTTAGTTAATTATCTTCAGAAATAAACTTATTTAGCATCATATTTTAATCAAGCACAATGTGGAGCAAAAATTACACAAATAATTTCCTTTCACTTTATGAATGTTAAACTCTGCTTAAATGACATTCTATTTCAAATGTTCTACCTTAAGGCGGTCGTAAAAGCGATATGAACTTTAATAAATCTATACGCAAACATAACAATATCGATATTCAGATATTCTGAAATGGTTGTAGAAACTTGGAAAATTCTTAAATAATTGAAACTAAATTTTCATATATGATTTATCTAATACGTTCTCAAAATGAAACTTTTAATTTCAGAATCTTAGGTACTTTCTTAATACAGTGAAAATTTCGATCAATGTAATAATCATAGATGGAATTCGTGCAATTTTCCCGTCTGTATGTATCCGAATGAAGAGAGACTATTATTTTTAAAATGAAATTTCACGTCAAGATGGCGGAACTGTTTTCTCATTAGTTCCGATGGAAACTTTCTGATTCGTCATTTTAATTAATGCTGTAAGTGAAAGCAAACAAGGGAGTCGCTCATTAATTGGATCATTAATTTTCTTTTGGATAAGATTTGAATGACGATCGTTTGTTATAAGAGGAATGGAAGTTGCAATCGTGGAAACGGGAAAGTATTTGGAAAGTATAATGAAATGGTTTTTGGCAGCAGACATTAGTCTTATATCGGCTTAGTCTTAAATTTTAGTAAGCCTTATAACAGTGTTTCATTTTGATGTTAATGAATATACTTTAAAATTGAAATATTTAGTGAAATTTAAGAAAATATTTTGAAATATTTACATCATGAGTTTTCATACCGATATAAAATATTGAAAAGTTTTTAAGACCACTCAGTTGATTACTACATGATAATTAAATTATGCATTTACGATTATTCATATGAATCTAATCGACTCGGTTAGTAAAAACTTACTCTAAGTTTTAGGAAGCATAGTATTTTCTATCAAGTTAATTTTACATATTATCAGCAAAGTTTTATGCAAAAAGCATATTGCACATTTAATATAATCCATCTTCCTTTTTTTCACACTTAAACCATCTTAAGTCATTTTTTTTAATTCCACGCAGTGCCGATTTAAGATCATTTCGGGCCCTGGGCACATTTGATCTACAGGCCTCCTTGGTACTGGTGGGTTGGAATTTATGTAGGAAAAGGATGCTGTTTTTTTATTTCTTTTTGTTCTTATTTGAATTGTAAGAGATGGCGCCACTAATGGAAACCACGTGAATCTTCGCTTCGCGATACAGTGATGTCATATGTCTATGATGTGGCAGAAAACCGGGAGTTGCACGAAATATTAAATGAAGGTAGGTCGGATGGAATCTGTCTCTCCGTTTTTGAGAGTGAAGGCGTTTTTTCCGAATTAGTGTGGTACTATCTCGGTAGTAAATATGCTCTTGAGTTAATTATTTGAAACCCCTTGTAAATAGTTAAATGTTTTGGTTGTGTTTTAATAAAGTAGGTTATTTTAACTCTCTGTGATCATTTGATATTAAATTTGAGCCTTCCCCTAGACGCCTTCCCACAAATTGGGGAATCGACCGGGATTTTAAACTACTCAAAATTTTGTCTAAGAGCATTTTTTAAAAGTTTTACCTCCTTATCGATTTTTAATTTCCTGAGTGGCACATAGACCTTGCCTTGCATCGAATAGAGACCCGGCGGAGCCTTCAGCTGGGTAAGAAATTTTACGAGCGATACGGAAATTTTACGAGTGATATGGAGATTCTGCGAGTGATACGGAAATACGTCAGCAAGAACCAGAGGTCCACTGACTTGATCAGAAACACAGAATCTTGGTGAATTTCCACGTCAGGCTGCAGTCAACCAAAACTGGAAGCCCAGCGACTCAATGAGATACAGAACGAATTTAACGGGATTACCTTGATCATTGAGGTCAACGCTGACGAGAGAACCTTTGGAACTGCATCGAATTGCGAGTTATCAACATGAAACAAGATTTCCTGTGTGATTGAGGTCAACGTAAAGTGCCTTCAGAATTACATTCATTGCATTGTGCTAGTTTCCTTTTTTGGTATTGTGTGAGTAATCAGCGAAAATTAAATAAATGATTTTGTGTGTATATTTCCTGTTCTGTGAATCTGAAATTTAATTTTGAAGTACCAGGTGATATTATTGGTTTAATAGCAGACATAGATATTTGATGTTCTTTTAGTTTTGGATTAATAACTGAGTACTTTCCGTATTTTTTCTTAGTAATCTATTTTTGATAAATGAGATGAACGCGTTTTTTTAAAAAATAAAAATAAAATTGATATTAACTGTAATACTGTTATGTTTTGCAGGATGATTTAGGTTCCGGGAATTCTTTAAAAAGTCCATTTTTGTCCATAATTGTTTATAATTGATAATTGCATCTTATTTAAATTATCTTTTGTTTCTGCTTAGGTGAGTAAACTTTTTGCGTGTCATTTTAATAGTTTTGCTTCATTTAACTTGGGTAAAAATTTAAGTTGTTCTCTGGATCACCACCCTGAGTATAAAAATGGCATTCTTACTCGTGAAAAAGAAAGAGGATTTGATGTCACTCGCCGCAGATTTGGATATTACTATCGAAACAAGTATCACAAATTTGAAGTTAAAGGAGCTGATCGTAAAAAGCCCAGATTACGTTGAAGACGATGTTAAAAAGATGCTTGATAGCATTGTTTGGGAACGTACAAAAAGAGAAGAGAGAGAAATGGCTGAGAGAGAGGATATGCGAAAAGGGAAGAGAAAGACGAGAGTACGAATTAGAGAAGTTGCGAAAACAAGCACAACAGAATGCCAGTATGCCAAATAACGCCGAAAACGTTCAAACATCGAATAAACTGATTCACGAAACTTTTCATAAGTTTAATATGAAGGAAGATATTGTTTTGAATCTCACCTTATTTGAGCGTCATGCAGAACTAACTTTCTTGCCGAAAAAAGATTGGGTTCAAAAACTTATAGGGTTAATACCCGTCGAAATTGCCCATCTGATCGCAAGAGAACCAACTGATAAATGTAATGATTACGATCATGTAAAGGATTTACTCTTACAAAGATTTAAATTATCTCCCGAAAAATTTCGTCAGCTATTTTTGTTTCACCAAAAGTCCGATGAACGAACATGGCAATATTTTAACACTAATTACAGACGTATTTTGATGGATGGACTTTGGGCTTAAAAGTTAACATCTACGACCAATTAATCATAGCCGATCAAATGAAGAAGAAAGCGCCGTATGATTTTCAGGAACACTTTTTGTACGAATGGTCTACTATTAACTCATCTATTGAGCTAGCGAAAAAATTTGAAGATTATGAGGACGTCAAAAGAAATATAGGGCCAAAGCAGTTAAACTCATTCGCTAAAAGATCAAACAATAACGATAATTGTTCTCAAAGGCAAGAACGTTTTCACCTTGGCAATAATTGGAATGATAGAAAATGCTTTCAATCGAAGAGAACTTACGATATATATAAAATAATTAAACAGGTAACATGTAGCTACTGCAGGGGACCAGGGTGATCTGATCCATCAGTTGCATTCAATTCATCGTCGCTTATTTCTTCCCCTTGATGACTTGGTGTAAAGAATTTTTGACCTCCTCTTCAGTAATTCTATGTTTACGATTTGCTATGTTACATTGTCCTATAGCAATAGAAAAGCACATCTAATACACAAAGGAAACGATGATCATTCTAAGTATTATATAATAAGTAATTAGTATTTTGTTTAGATCACATGATAATAATAGCATTGTTCATTATTTTGAGGTAATAATGGGTCACATATAGTACGTGGGGCTCATCATATGTAATAGACAAATTGGAAAAAGTGCTGCAAGTTATGCACTAAATAGTGACGTCATTGATTATCCATATCAGTACTCAAAAATTCACTGCTGACTGTTCAATAAAATGAAATTGAACAAAAATACTAAATTAGTTTTACATGCATTTGTATGTATGGTATTAGCATAGTTTGAGTCGACTTAGCCAGATAAAATGTCACTTTTCCCCCTTGGTGATAAAAAACAATATTTACCATTCCAAAAACATCACATATCAAAGGAAATGCATATTTTCAAGATATACGTTACATTTGAACAATTAGAACTAAAATCCTTAGAAAGTATGGAAAGATCAATATTAAAAATAGGAGGAATTGATTAAGATATATATATATATCCTAATAAATTGCCTAGAGTAAATACTTTATAACAGAACTACGGAGAAGTATTATACTTTTCAGTTCAGGAAATTTTAGGAAGGATTCAATTTCAATGGTATTCTTTTAATCTGCAATAATGGAAGCGAAATGAAAACTACTATTAATGGAACTTCGGAATTGTGAACTATGGTGAAATGACAAGTACTACATTTACACCAATGTCTTATTTTCATATTCTGTCATTTTTTTTCTTATCATCTTTGGTTACTTTTTCAAACAGCTTGTATTAATCTTATTTTTATTTTTTAAAATTGTAAAATTTCGATTATATATCTGCGCATAATAAATAACGTGCTTTTTAAGAGTATGTGGGTATTTTATAAGTTTTTATAAGTTTTCCCAATATAATTTTGGTTTTGGGTTTTCCTAAAAAAGATTTTCGGTGCACAATTAATTTTTAAACCATACAAAATATGCATGTAAGTGTAAATGCACGCATGCTTATATATATACGTATATACGTAAGCACCGAATATAGTTAACGACTTTTATAATTACATTTTTTTACTATTTCATTTGATTAAAAATAGAACATAATTAAATTATTCAATACATATATTTTAATTGAAGCCCTTAAATAAATTAAGAAGCATAAATACATGTGATATTTATCGTAAATAAGAATCGAATAAAAATGATTATGCAAGCTATTTTAAAAACAGCAAACGCGGAAATATCTTATAATTTGTAATTTAAGGTGTATATATGTAAGATTCTATGAATTTTTTAGCATAAAAAGTCGTTAGTTAAATGAAAAAACCGAATGGGCAAAATAATAAAAAAAATATTGAACTGATTTATCAATACAATAAATATTCATGAACTGAAATAATATAAAAGACGAGCTCAATTTCAGTATTAAATTAAACAAATCGGTGAAATGCTTCAAGATTAGATGTTATTTATATGCGCTTACAGTCCAGTTACTGTATTGTTAGGATACTATATCTATAATAGATTTACTGATTTTAATACATATATTGCTGCGGACTACATTACGAAATTGGATTCGAGATATATTAATACCAATTCAATATATATCTAGACATTGTGTACTCCTTATATAGCTGCATTTCAAAATTATATTGGTTCTCTTTCAGAGAATTATTTGTTCAAACATAAAAAAAATACATTATATTGCCTGTTATGTTTGTTTTCATTGTTATATAGGATTTATATACAGCAATGTAAGCTCAGAAAATGCACGTTAAAATTTTAATAATCGCTACATTTATGAGAATGCATTTTAAAATTGCATATTACTTATATTTTTGATAATTTTCATTTTTTATTAAGATTAAAAAAAGTACATTTTAACATGATTATTAATTTATTTTTTGAAAAAAAGACCTATGCATATAATGAATGTTAGAATTAGCGAATTAAATAGTACAACTGGTATATTACCACAAGTTCATGAAGTTCCTGATCTTTATTGTGATCCAGCATCTTAATATCATTCATATTTACACATTCCATATCACTTGGATATTAAAAATGTAACAATTATTTTAAATTATGAAACATTTTTACTTACGCTCTTGTATAAATTCCACAGATTTCCAAAAACAAAATTTTTGCTTCCACTTTTTTTCGTACTACTTTGTAGTCATTATTGTGATAAAAATGTGTACACACACTTGTCACATAAAAAATGCTAATATAATGCTTTTTATATAAAGCAGTCTTTAGCTTGATCGAGCTGTATGAAATTTTAGACTTCATACCATAATTAAGATCTTTTGCACAATAATATCTGATCTCAATATTTTGAAGCATTACGTCTGAAATTTTATTCGCAATAAAAAAAACTTTACACACACACACCACGGGATCAAAAGTATCGGACATCTAGATAACTTGAAATATGATTTGATGTCGGTTCATCTCTTGCTTCAATAATAGGCTTTAAGGGGATATCTCCCAGCTTGTGGATGGCTGCAATAGGAATTAAATGGCATTGGGGCAGAACACTGGTCAGCTCTGTCACCAATCTGGGGCAATGTGGATTTTCTTTCTTTTGACGTTCTAATTTCTTCTAAAGTTTATCTATTGTGTTAATGCCTGGACTTTAATCAAGTGAAACCAACATACATACACACCTGAACATCCAAGTCAGCAAACCATATCTGCACATTCCAAGCAGTATAAATAAAAGAACTCTCTTGTGTTGAACGAGAAATGTATGCTTTTCCAACTATAGCCGCAATCGCAGAGTAAATAGTGCTAAATTGTCCAAAATATCGAGGTATGCTCCCATCTTGTGAATCTCTTGAACAGAAAAAGAATTCAGCAGAACTATACAAAATCGCCTCTAAATCTTCATTGATTCACCTTCAAAGCTCACTTAGGATATATCGCAGCCTATTTCAAGGCATTCAACAGGCAACATTCAAATCTAGATTCTATCATCAAATTGTCAAGTAGAGTACCTTGATTCAACGCTCCGTAATGCATGATGTCACTGTTCAAAGCTCTAGTGTTGTCAGCTCAGGCACTATTGTAACACCTGGCCTTGGTTGAGGTAGTGTTTGGAATTTAAATAAGAGATTTGGAAGTTTAATAGTGGTAACACTGCTGTAAAAACACTACGCAACAAAACCAAAAAATGTCGCGAGTTGTTGTTGTCTTTCCGAATACCACCTGTCTGACGTAGTCAGATCGAGGCCCACGAAATTCATCATGGCATCGTGCTAGATTTTACGCCTATCATTAGCCGTAGCTTTGAGAATTATGCAGGTGACAGTACAATTTGGCTCGGTTCCACCTCAATTTTGAGAAAGAACACTCTGGGAGTGGTCAGGGGCCTCCCACCTCTCTTCCCTTTCCACCAACCTCACGAGAGGACTTGCGGCTCGCCGGCTATTTAGAGTACCCACATGCCGTGAAGAAACTAGACATTTACAAACATCCATGCCTACTCCGGGTGAGCTATATACCTACCTTAATTCTCAGCTAAAATACTTGTCCTTTCCACGCATATGCGGAGTGACGCGAAGAGCTGACCCTTGTATTAGCTTACAGTCTAAAGTAAGTGCTGTCAGGATGCTTTCAAAACAACAACGAAGTTGGAAAAAAATTGGATGTGTCACAGGTCGTACAAGAGGCTTGCGGGTAATCTGTATTGCCTTATAGAGCTGTAGAAAGACGGGTGAAAACCTTCAATGAAAGACGCCAAAATGTGACAAACATGCATCGGTCCTTTCTTCCTAGCGTCAGCGAAGCAGAGGTCCATGCTGTTGCCGCACCAATGGACAGTGATTGACACCAAATGATTTCTGAGCTGGCCCGACAGATAAGATTTGCGCATACGACTGTGCTGCAAATTCTGAAGGATTGCCTAGACGCCAGAAAAATTCCTTCAAGATGGGTTGCACATTATTTGATGACAATGTATAAATGGTTACGATGAGATGCTGCTGAAATCCAACCTGGAGCGCTATGAGCACAAAGGAGAATATCCTTTCCCGCCGTATCATTAAGCCGTTTGAGATTTGGGACAGATCGTACCAGACAGAACTAAAATGCTGATCGGACGAATGGCGTTCTTTCGTGTGACCCCGGCGTTTTCAAATTTCGTTAGAACCCCAACAATGAGAAAGCTTTGACTATTCTTGTGTACGAATGTGAGGGTGTCATCCCAAACCGTCAATACTCAGTATTTTTCCTCATTTTTGGAGCACCATTTGAGAGGAGCTTTGAAAAAAATCCAGCAAGACAATGTTCGACCGCATGCAGTGCAAGCTGTGACTGATTTGTTAGGAGAAGTTCTTTATCATCCACCATACTTCCCAAAACTAAGCCCTTGTGAATATGACTTAATTCCTAAATTGAAGGAACCACTTCGTGACATTCTCTTCAAAACTGTTCCAGAGATTCTTGCGGCTGTAGACTGATTCATTCGAACTATCAACATTAGAGACGCTGCTACAGGTGTTCTGCGACTTCCACCTCGTTTAAAACGATTTATACACAATACTGGCGACTATATTGAAGGACTGTAAAACAAGGTGATATCACTTTTGTATTCCATGTTAATAAATAGTTGCCACTATTAAAGTTCCAACCCTCGTAGAAGTCTTGCCCTGAAAGCTAAACTGTGAAATTTTGGATGAACTGACATTATTCTGATCCACAATTCAGCACTATTGCTAGCCTTCTGGAAATTCCAGTTTTTTACTCCAGTTTTTTAACCGAATCAATGTGATCAACTTTCAAAACTTGATTTAGATTTTTCTCAAATCTCTGCGGTCACATGTCTTCTTCCCGACATGGTTAATCAAATCATGGTTGAAAAGTTATAAAATCTACATGTTCCCATTCCATGACAACATTATGTACAGCATAAGCAGACACTTCTAGCATAGAAGAAATGTGCCGAACTGCTATTCCATAGCGGTGAGAACCGATTGCCTTATTAAGTTCATAATCGTACAAATCACATTTTGTCCAACTGCATTTTTCTAGTTGTGAAAATACGATTGTGAAATTGACTGACTTTCTTTATGCTTGCCTGAGAGTTACAAGCTTAATGTTACTGGTCGAATCTTTGAGGAGCGTTCTGTTGCGTTTGACCATATATATATATATGTCGTGGTTTTTGAGTGAATTCCAAGACAAAATTTTTTAACCGTCTTTATTCCATGAGATCATTTTGTAATCTGTTTGTAAGAGAGAGAGAGACGGACACGTGTTAACCATATGCATAGGCGGCCCCCCAAAAGCCAGATGTCTTCAAGTATATGTCTTATTGAAGAGGTATATTTGAAATACTAGGTAATAAAAATTAATGGTCGGAGCCGGCAAACTTCTTTTAAGGCAATGTATTCTATATTCCCGAACTGGGTAATAAATTTAATACTTGAAGATGTAATGGGAAAATAAAAGTTAGAAGTGGTCTGGATTTAATTTTAGATCTAATTTAATTATCCTTACATATATATATATATATGTGTGTGTGTGTGTGTGTGTGTATGTGAGTGTGTGTGTGTGTGATGCATTCATCTATGTTGCATGTGACAAGATTTCCTTAAAATCCTTTAAATTCAATACATAACATTTTTGTAAAGTGGATATTTTTTTTAAATCGTTGAAATTGAGTTTTGAAATAATAACAAAATGGATATTTTATGAGAGGAAATTAATAATATTATTATTTCAATGTTTACCTTAATTATATTTCTAAATGATTAATATTTTACAGAAAAAGGGTCGCTTTTCAAGTTTCTAAGACTAGTTTTAATCTAACATTGTACACAGCATTCATATTTTCGTGGTTAATTTTTTTATCATTGTTTGATTTCTGCTTGAAAACTCAATTTAAAGAAAAAATAAGACCAATTGACATTTATTTTATAATGAAGCCTATTAAATATTATAAATAAAAGTAGATTGTTAGCAAAAAACACCTTTTAAAAGCAATGTTTTTTAAAATTGTTTCATTAAACTTATTTCCCCCCTTAGAAATACCCTTTTAATATTTCTATCATCTTATTATCTCGTTTATTATTTGTGATATATATTTCACTTCCAATCCCGAAAAATTTATATATATTTTTTCAGCATCAAGGAAAAGTGAGCATTTTTGAAATTTGATGAAAAAGGCGAAACAGAAGAGAATTTGCTTTATTTCTTATGTATGAATTTCTTTTCATATCGAAGAAGGATTCGGTTGTTGATAAGGGACATATCACCAAGATTATAAGGCAAATCATAGAAAAAATCAAATGTACAATAAAATGGAAATTTGTGTTGGTGAAGATGTTACTTGTATTGCTCATATATTCGTAGCATATTATTAGATCGGATTATTATGTACATCGTAAAATTGGCGGGTGCGGGTGTTTCGTCGAGTATAAAAATGATAGCTTCTAAAATAAAAAGAGATGTGAATAAAAAAAAGCTTAGACTTCTACAAAGATCGGTATACTGTTTATTTAAAAGAAATGTCAACCTTACTAACTTAAAAATGGCTGTTTTTCTAGAAATATACTATTTTTTTTCAAAATCCTGGGGATAGTACGTCGAATAAATGGCTTTAAAACTTAATAGCATTGCTAACATACATTGCAGGTTCCTTCTTAAAAAATTGGGTGCGCATTATACGTTGAATTTACCTTATAATTAAAAAACGAAGCTTGAAAATATTGCTGCGCTTTATACGCCAGATTTAACGGTATGTAATTTTTGCTTTTTGTTATTATTTTACTTCCTAGATGATTGCATAGTTGTTAGAACAATAAAATATTCAGTATCTGATTTCAAAAATTATCATGAAGGAAAGATGATATTATCATGATAGTTTGAACGAACATAATCGGTAAAGCAATTGTAGAACTCAGGTATAGAAATCAATGATCGAAGATTAGCTAGCAATAACAACAATAATTAGATTTTTCACTTGGAAAACTCTGTAAATTCTAATTTAATTTCCGTGAAATTAAGAATCTTGAAAGCACTTTGCAAGTGAAGATATTGTATTCTGTAAGGATAAATTGCTTGAAAAATTTCTTTTTTCTACATTTGTATAAAAATATTTTGTTTAAAAAAAAAATATATGAGTTTGTTTTTTGCAATAAGGTAAACATTTAAATACAAGTATTTTACAACAAAAGTAAAAAGCCCACAGTAACTACTACATATAACACAAAGGTGTGCAATAGTTAATAATATTTAAACTCACTTTTGGTTAATTACTAAGCAAATAAAGTAAACATTAAAATTTATACACATGTATGAAAACTACATTTTTAATTTTCTTCATTGCGATATTAGTATTTATGTAATATTCATTACAAGAACATTTTTCATCCATTACAACATCATTAGTTTTAAAATTAATTTATCCAATTTCTATAATTGCGCATTTTTGGTCAGAATAATCATTAGTTAATCATTAAATATATTATTATGTCTTTTGGCATTGTGTATAGCATTTAATCAATTATTCTATCACTCACGTGGTTTTCGTTTTGCCTACTTTTATTTTATTGAAGTTAAATGTGTGACGTGTGTATTCCCATATTCTCAATTAGGTTTGAGGTAATCTGCTTGATTTGCCTAGTATTTCACCCGAAATTAAAATTGATTTTATAAACTATATTTATTTACTCATTAAACTAATTAAATTATATGCGACTTGAATTCCAATGATATAAATATGTACATTTTTTAACATTTTATTGTAAGCAAATGGAAGTTCTTCAGTATATTAACAACTTTAAAATCTTTTAGTGATTTGAATTACTTAATACACTCCTCAAAAATGAAATTGCAACACCAAGAAATAATGCACGTAGCGTCATACAAATTTCGGGAGTGATAGTAGTGAGATGAATATGCATAAGATTATATTTGCGCACGCATTTGATCACGTGCTACACATATTCCGGCTATAAAGACCAGGCACTTTCACTTCTCATAAACAGCATCTGAGGTTTTGCGTAGCATTGCGACTTTTGAAGAAGCGTAGAAATCCTCTGAGACATTGGCGAACTCAATGCTATGAATTAACGACAGCAGAAAGTGATCGTATAATTGAACTCTATGCTGCGTCCTATAGAATTTCCTGTTCAGCTCAATGGGAGTACCACCTTCTAACGTTGTTTCACACGATGGATTCAGGAAGGTTTAAGTACGAAGAAGAAATGGTGTGCACAGGTGCATGTCAGAGCACACAAATCGGTGTATTCACCTGTAGACTATTCGAGACTCTTTCTCCACAGCATGTGACACACGAAGCTAGTTGCCTCCAGGAGCAGGTTAATTTGCGTCCAGACAAACCATATGCAACAGATTGCAGGAAGTACAGTTACGTGCACGGGCACCAGTAGCAGGGGAACCGTTGACCTCTGAACACATTCGTGGTGACTGGGGAAGTGTGAACGTCATCGTACCGTAACCATCCAATGGCATCAGATATTCATGAATGAATCTCGTTTTTGTCTGTGGATGAATGACGGCCGTCAACGGGTATGGCGGTGATCCAGAGAACGCTACAAAACAACTTATTTCACTAAACGTCAAACTGGCCATCATGGTTTGCGGTGGCATAATGTCTGATTACAGGACGCCTCTGGTAGACATTGATGGGGCCGGTTGTCAGTGGACTGCTGCATCACACAAGTTATGGAGTAGTTGTAGGGCACACCCAACACGGTATTCAGCAAGAGAATGCAAATCCGCATGTTGCACGGCAAACTCCTAACAACCTGACTGATTCTGACATCCTGCCCTAACCAGCAAACTCTTCATACCAGTATCCCATCGAACATCTGCGGGGTCTCGATGGGCGTGACATGAACCAATGAAAACTAGAGCAAAACGCGGTTCATCTGCACACAGCACTAGGTGTGACTTTATTAATAGTTGCCTCAGGCACATCAGTGGACTAATTGATAAAATACCTAGACGGATTGAGGACTGTATAGTTAACTAGAGTGAGAACATCAGATACTGATTAAAAGTGTTTCTAATAATTTTATTTGTGTTTTTTAATTATTTGCATATCACCTCACTGCTATTCCTCCTGAAAATTGCATGACGTTATGTGCATTATTTCTTGGTACTTGCAATTTCACTTTGGAAGAGTGTAGAAACTCTTTCACTTACGAAAACATTAAAATCGAAACTAATTGTTTTTTTCAGTATTTTATTTTTGAAAGGAAATCAGCCACTGTAGGTTACATTAAAAAAAAATCGGGGAGAAAACTAATGATGCCAGCTTTTTGAGCTTTTTGTTTTGCCGTTGGATATGCCTTAATGTGTTTCAAGATATTTAAAACACGTAATTCAAATTTTAACTGTATACTTAATTAATAAATTCTTTTTCCATTCCTACTTTATGTTACAACATGAATACAAAAATAAATTCCTTTTGCGTTACCTTTATTGTTCTTTTTAAAATTATTTTTAAATGGAATCAAATAAATTAAGCAATTTATAAACAACCTATTTATAATTAATTCAAAAGTATCCATTCAACTGAAAATCAAACAAATCGTTCTAAGCCATTTAAAGCTAATATAAACAACCTAAAACTTGCTTTTAACTTTTATTTCTCTTACACTGACTATATCTTGAATAAAAAAAGTAAATGTTGCTATAAGAAAGACTATACCTGCAATAAAAAATGAGTGCTGTTCTATATATATATATATATATATATTACTGTAGCTATAAGACTTTATTCTATCATGACTAAGATTTATAACTATTTTCTGTTTATTTTTGAAATGTATATGTATATATATGTATATAAAGGATTCTTTACAGAATCTATTATAAATATATACAGAAAGTGGGGAAAGTAGGAAATAAATTACACATTTTGTAATAAAATATCTAATTTTAAGAGTAATCCTTAATTTTAATATACTGCTGACTACATAAGATTATAACTTAAAAATAACTCCATATTTTCACTATTACTTAGTAATTAATCCATGGATATTGTCTATATTTTATAGGTAGCAGAGAATGTCTACAATCTTTGACGCGTTACGGTATTAAAAATTTATGGCTAGTTATTGTTTTAGTATTTTATTCCTTCCTACTTTTTTCTAGTTACAAGGAAAGTGTCGACTAGAATTTATGGGAGACACTTTGAAGGCGGAGTTATAAAGAAATGTGTTGAACGCTCAGTTTCGGAGTTCTGCTTGTTTTTTGAAAGTTAGCTGAAGAAGAAAAACTGTATTCATAATATCCGAGCAATAAATAACAAAGAGCTAAGGATAATAAAATACTCTGTCATTATTTACGTTGGTCAAGAACAGTACAACATGTTGAAAAAAAGATAGTTGAAGCAGCCTGACCAGAGTATTAATCTTTTAATTTTATCTGCTGTATAATAAATAAACATTTGCTAAAAGTATGTGCCTCTATTATATATATCTAACTTTCAGATTTTTAATATTTTCCAAATTGTTAAAAAGTATTTATTTTGTAAATCTCAATATTTTTAGAATGTATTAAGTATAAAATATGTTCATTTTTTTTTCGAAATATTATGTTAAGTTACAATTTTTTTTTATTTGCTGTTTAAGAATTATGAAAATGTATTAAACATACATATTTCATTTTTTTAAAAAATTATATGACAATTAAAGCATCTTCTCATTCATAAATAATTAAATCATTATCAACAATTCTTAACTAACTAGAGTTCCACATGCACAATAACTATCTTATATTCAGAAATAATATTGACATTTTAGCATAAAACCCTTCAACATTTGTTTATTTTAGTTAATTATTCAATAAGTATTTTTATTCTTGAGTAATAAATATTATTAATTATTTTACACAAGTACATAGGAAACAAAAATTACTTATATACACTTGTTGATGATATAAACATTTTTATTATGTGAATAATTAATAGGTATTCTGGCCTTATAAATACCATTTTAATCTATTTTTAAACATTACAAAAAATGATACACTTTAATATTAATCTTAGGAGATAAAGAAATAATTCAGATACATGTAGTAATTTTTAATTTTTTAGTTTATTACCGTATTAGTAATAACGCTCTTTAAGTAAAATATAAGGTTTATTTTTTACTGTAAAGAATGTCATAAGCATACATAAAATCCATGATTAAATGTTACCCATACTTTTTTTGTCCCCATTTTCTTTCTTTTTTCTTTCTTTCTAGAATCTAGTGTGAAGATCATTTTCAAAGGAGTAACTAGATCTCAAAGTTTCCTAAATCGGTGCCAGAAATGGCTTTTCAGAGAAAGACGCCATGCCTTATTGACAGAGACAGAACGTTGTAAACAGAAACGAGAAAAAAAGATCAATAGATTGGTCCTCACTAGAAGACGTAACTGAAACTTCCAAAGACAGATCATGGGAGAGAAAAATTTCTAACAAGCCATTAAAGGGGTAAGACAAGCCAGAGTAAAAATATCACGTAATTAATTATGTTTTTTGGTTATTGATTAACGCTGATGAGAAAATGTTGTTTAAAAGTTTGCTATAAAAATGTTCTTTTTTTAACAATGACTCAATTTTTATGGATATGCGATGATCAGGTTTGAAAATCAATCAAACCAACGATAATTTGATGCTTTGAATATTTTATATTGTAAAGTATATAGATTTTTGTTGGAAATTTAATAAGCTGAAAAAATAATAAAATTCTAGAAAAAAATGCATCACAATATATTTTTGAATGGTAAAATATATAATATGTTATTTACAAGTATCTACATGATAATTCATTTTGCTAAAACTACAGCAAAAAAAAATCACCTGAGGGTATTTAAAAATTAAAACCTTTATTAAAAAGATTATAACAGTAATTAAACATAAGTTGGTTACTTGTATCGCGTATATTAATATAAAACTGATTTGAATATATATAAATATTTGTCTAATTTATTTGCACAAGTCTTTTTACGAATATATAATTCTGACAAAATATTACAATACATATAGAAAATATTTTGTGAACGCTAAATACATCTCACGAATATCTTCATTAGAGCTTTTATGGTTAAACAAAAACATAATTTTATATGTTAATTGAATTAAATATAACCAGAATCTTCGAATTTTATTCATTGCTTACTGTAGCTTCACTATTTCAAATTTTTAATATTTCGAAGAAGTAAATGAGGAAATATTATGGTTAAAGAATCTATTGTTTTGTATGTTGAAGAGATCTACGACAATTCTAAGACAAATTTACACATCGCATAAGATTTATATATGCATCTCTCTTTAAAGTTCAAGAGAATAGAGGAGAAAGAATTTAAATTCTGATATATAGATAATTCTCATAGATTTTCTGATATAAATCTAATATTTTAGAGGGTCATATATGAGCCTAAATATCTTTTTTTTAAATAGAGTGAATGAAAAAAATGAAGTATCTTAATCTCCCGCTAATATATTAATTAAAAGTAATATCTTTTATAATCGTAAATTGTTATGTGTCACAGTATACTGCGTTTCCTTAATTTTCATAACTCCTTAATTCTAATTTCGATGTAACAGATACTTTGAAGATTTGACTACATAACTTATTTAGTATAATGGAATAGTTGAATTTTAAAAGAATAGCAAATGATTTAATCTCTTAAACCTTTATTTAAGCATACAAATAAAATTTTGTATTAAAAGTAACTTGGTCAGATATAATTGTTTCAAAAATTTATTTGTTTTTAATACTGGTAAGAAACTCAAGAGAAACTTATCTGTACTAATTAAGAAAATTGTTAAAATGGAGACATAGAAATCACAATGTCAAAAAAATAGATAAGTTTATTTTTACCATTACCTTATATGGAAAATATATAGCAATTCAGAGTATTAAAATTCATCTTCACTTACCTAAAGAAAAAAGAAAAATAATATTAATAAATCATCTCCAATAAAAATACACTTAAAACATAACATAACTATTTATCACAAAATTAGGAAACATAATTATAATGAGAAAAAACACTAGAAAGAATGGATAAATTAATTAGGTTTTGTTTTTATTATTATTAATCCTTTTACTTAGAGATTAAAGTTATTGTTGTTAATATTTTTTCATACTAAGTTGAATTCGCTGAACGTTTCTTTTTACATGTTTTATCCTTCTTGCTCATATAGAATATTAGGTAATAACAATAAATTTTCTTCTTAGATATGAATAAAGTTAATATTATAGAAAGAATGTACGCGGGATTGTTCAAAAATTCATCAAAATATTTTGTGGAGATAATTTTAATAAGCTACATTGCGTTTCTCTACATTTAAATTAGTAACGCAATATGTAAGTTGGTAATGCAAAATTTTTTGTAATGATGTCCCAGAAAAACAACATAAATGTTTAACTTAATATATATATATTAATATATATAATAATAACTTAATATGTATAATATATATTAACTTAAATATATATATATTTTTTTCTAAATCAAAGTTGTAAAGCCTGTTTAAGTAATAATTCAAAAGTATAATTATTTTGATATAAGAATTTTTATTTAAAAAAAAAACTAGTTCAACAAAAAAATGTTTCGTAAAATATATAAATCATAGAAACAAATGTATGTATGTAAAACTATGTAAAATGTAGTATATATTGAATTACTGAGGTAGTAATTTAAATTGAAGTAATGTATTTAATTATGTTACATTTTTTATATACTTACTGTGTTTACCTGTACAGTTACAAACACCCATACCTTCTCCGAGATTCGAACCCTGGCAACCGTAGCGACGCTTACGGCGTAGCCATAACTACTGTCATCCATCCGGTATAGTGGTTAGCGACGTTGACTTCTATGCCGCAGGGCCTGGATTTGAATCCCCATGGATGTTTGTAAATGTATATGGGCTTCGAGAGAGAGAGAGAGAGGCATGGATGTACTCTAAATAAACATCGAGCCACAAGTCCTCTTGTAAGTTTGGGGGAAGGGGAAGAGAGGTGGGAGGCCCTGACCACTCCCAGATTGTTATCCCTCAAAATTGGAGTGGAACTGAGCCAAACAGTACTGTCACATGCATGGTGCTCAAAGCTACGCCTAAAAACAGGCATACAATATAGCCCGATGCCAGGATGATGAATTTCATGGGCCTCGATCTGACTACGTCAAGCAGGTGGCATTAGCAGTAAGAACAACAACCTGTGTTGGAAATATTGCTTTTACACATTTTAGTAATTATTTTAATTACATTTGTTTATCATTTCTTAAATTTTATCCAGGCGTTAGTGATGAATGATTTCCTACGACATGTGTAAAAAGGACATTACTTTTACACTATCTGCACTTATGTATAATATTACATTTTCAAATAAATCTTAAATATTATTTCCATTAACATGAAAGAAATTCTATAAAATTAATTGGTGAGTCGTTCTAGGAATATTTTAATAGTTCTTTGCAATCGCGTATCCACTTTCACTAAACATAAATAGAGCACTTTTTTTAAACCGAAAATTTCTTTGTACGCAAAAAGAAATATTGTTCGGTAAATTACGGATTCCTTTCAGATGTCTGAATTCATGCCTTGAAGCATCAACACTTAAAACTAGCTTTTTTTCCCTACTTCATCTCATCTTTCCTTTTTAGTGTTTTATTTGAAAAGAAAAGAAACTACTCCGAAGAAAGGAACTTGGTCGTTCGCCAAGTCATTATACATTTTTTTATCTTTTTTTATTTCTCTGATTGTCCCTCACGCTCTTGAGTTTTAACTCTCTTTGATTCAAACCCTCTAAAACGCCTCATTCCTATATATAGGTGCCCCAACCGTTCCATGTTTCCGGCGTTTTTCCCTTTGCTTCCATTCAACATATCACTCATTCACCTTTTTTTTTCTCAGCACATTTTACAACGTTCTTCTTATTCCCTCTTTTTATAGATTTTTTGAATTTTTTTTTCAAAAACTCGAATCGTCCACTTAATATTTTTACTTCAATTTTCTTTTTACCCATTTTAATTTTTACGACTTGACTAGATTCAAAGGGCAGGAAATGCACAAGCAGTCTTCAGCAGGAAAAAAAAAGAAAAAAAAAAGGTTGACGACAGAAAAAATACCAATAAAGTGGGCTTGTGCTATACCTGCTGACACGTGGGAAAAAAGTATATTAACTTTTTTAATACACTCCAAAGCCACACTGAAGATTAAGCGTTTTCAGAACTTTTTTTTCCATGCATTAAAAGTAGTTAACACTTTTTTTCTCCCTCTTTTGCAACATGATAATTCGGTCGGATCAACAGACCCTCTAATGACTTGAATTTGGACTTACTCTGATGGGGAAAATAAAATTTAAAAAACATAAGATAAAAAATAAATTTAAAAGATATCCATTACTTATGCGGGAGAGAATAAAACATTGTGTGTGGAAAAGAATATTTTTAAAAAAATAAAAGAGGTTCAACTCCTTTTTTTTAGCTTAGTTTTGTTGAGAACGTATATCAGTTACTGAATAAGTGATGCAAATTTCATTACATAGCTTTTCTAATGAGCTGAATATGAACTTAATTGCATAGACAAATGGAAGATTTTAATATATAAATTTAAAACTGGGAAAAGTGTTTAAATGAGCGATGGTAGATATATTATTCAACTGCTCTCGCACTTTCTATTTTATGTATATATTTCAACATAATTAAGACTAATTTATTATTAATTTAAGAACAAATGTATTTAGCTTCAAAGTGACAAATTTTCCATTGAGACTAATAATTAGGACATATTTTTCTTTTCTAAAAAAGGCTATTCAAGCCTGTTAAGAAATGTTTATGTAACAATTACTGAAGTTTATAATCTTACATATTGAATCCTTATGGAATGCGCATAGAAATGACAAATAAATGTAAGGCGAATAGTTTAGTAATTAATAAAATATAAATAAGCAATATATCTGGAGCATTTTGAAACGTTAAAATTCAGCAAGTATATAAGAAGTAAATAGTTATTTTCAGAGAAAAAAAATTAAATGGAAATATATATATATATATATATATATATATATATATATATATATATATATATATATATATATAATTCAATCATACATAAACAGATCTTCTTAATAATTTGTAACATTTATATTACAATGTTTATTTGAAAAAAATATCTAACCCATAAAATTTTACTATTCTAGAAATTAAAACTCGACATTATACAGAAAATAACACTAAAACTTGCAAGACATTTCTACTACCGCTATATATTAATTTCATCTTCCATTTTGGACTCTTGCAGCATTTATCATTACAGCTGCAGTATTAATGAGTATTTTGAGAATAAGATTAGATAAAATATATATTAAGAGAAGATATGTTTCATTTGAATTAGAAAAGAAGTCACGTTTATAAATGCCAAATAATCATTTCCTTGATTTTTCAAGACGAAAAACAGTTTTAAATAAGGAATATATAAGTGGACAAAATGACAATCGATAAGTTATCAGCAAATGTATTACTTCTACAAACTCAAGAATGAGTTGGATTATTTTTTTAAGTATAAATTTGTTTGAATAGTATTTAACAACAAATTTTAAGTGTTTTTTAAGATCTGAGAGAACAATAGTATGTTTTTAGCTTTATAGAACGTTATGAATATGTATTCTTCCAAATATTTAAACTGGATGTCCTTTGCAACTTTATAGTACATTTGTCAAAATATACAAAATATTGAAATGTTCGCATTTTTTAAAAACGAAAAATGATGCATTATTGATATCATGAAACGGATTTTTAAAACTTGCATAACAATTCTTTTTTCAAAATAATTGTTTTTTTTTTACATGGTACCGCTATTATTCAGGCGTTTTTCCTTCCGATAAACCTACTTGTCTTTCTTCCCTTCAAGGGAAGTTAAGCGGAGTGACCAGTTTTTGAAATTTTTGATAACTCACTGTAGAGAAATCTTATAGAGAAATGTCTGTTTTCAAGAGTTTCCTCATTCACTTTTTCAACCAAACTATCACTAACATCAGAATGGCGCATACTCCGTGTTTCGCCATGAACACTGGAGTGTCCATCATTGAATTATCGAATTCACTTTCTCACCTTTCCATTACTCTCATTACATTTTCACATAAATCTCTACAAACCGACTATGAATTTGAACTAGTTTAACATTTCTTGCGTTCAAAATAAGAAAGCACTTCAGAAAGCACTTCACAGATGGCGGGATCGGCAATCGTCACATTTTGAGTTCTCAACACAATCTAGTTGTGTAACCCCTCACATATTAACAGCAGAAAGACTCACGCCCTCTAGCGGCTTGAACTATCTTTAGTGATGGCCAAGCTTCCAAACTGTACGGACGAATAACAATGCCACCGATCCCTTTTAATCAGTTCTCTAGTTATGAATATTAATGTTTGTTGGACTATCTTTAGTGAGATGGCCAAGCTTCCGAAATGTACGGACGTATGAGCATGGGCTCCGATCCCTTTTATTTGTAATCAGTTCTCTAGTTATGTATATTAATGTTTGTTTTGTCCAATAAATGTGTTTAATTAAATAGTGGACTTAGTTAAAAAAAACCCCATTCCTCGCGTGTCCCTTTATTACATTGGGTCACACCTCTTACAATTGCAATGGTGTCTCTGGACGGAAAATCAAGCAGAGACACATCAAGCGTTGAACTGTGGTACTACCATTGTGATAGTGGTAGCAGAAAACAGTACATAGTTTCCGGACATGTATCACATTCCAAATTAATTATACTATAGAGTTACTTATTTTGATTAATTTTCTTTAAATAAAAGTCAATTTTTTTTTCAAAGTAAATTCCCAACTTTTTCTCTTCTTTTCTTGTTTGGAGTTAATGTATAATTTTCATGTTTAAGAAATAAAAAATAGATTATTTATTAAAAGTGAGTTCATAGTTTACATAGTTCTGCATAATTAAGTATTACATAGTTCGTTGATTATAAAAGAACTTTCTTATGATCCAATTTTCCAGGACTTAGAAACTGTGATCATATAAAGTTTCTCGCATAACTTATCATTTTAATGGAAAATGTTAATACTGGCATTAAACATTTTCTCATGTAGATATCAAAGACTAACAATATATTCATTGAATTATTTTAATGGAATTTTACAAACTGGCATTTTGAAAACATTTTGAAATAAAAATTTTCAAGCAAAATAAAATGATTGTATTCATTAATAAAGAAAGAACAAGGTATTGCCTCCCTATAAATACATTGTTTATATTTTAAGGTGTTTACAATTTCAGTTGTTTCTCCTGAAAACCAATATACTTGATATTTCTGAAAACAATGCATTTTTTAAAACAAATTTTCAATCAGTATAATTTTTTTAAAAAGATTTTTAAACCCACTAATTACAGAAATTATATTACGCTTTTATAAACAACAATAAAATATTTTTTTCAAAATATATCATTATTTTAGCTTTCAAATAAGCAAGGAAACCAGTTTATAATGATTAAAAATAAACAGATGCAATTACAGGAAATTCATCAATTTTAATTTAAACTGGAAAAAGCATTTAATTAAAAAAATAGGTTTCGTATAAACACATTAGAAAGCACTCACCCCCAAAATGTTTTGTAAATATAATTTTATAGGAATTTAAACATATCTGATGCATAAAATTGGAATAACCAATTCCAAATATTTAATTAGTCAACCAAAATTTCTTTGTAAAACATTTGACTATGTATATTAACGTTCTGTCGCTTTCTGTGTTTTTAAATAGTTGTATTCAGATTTTTTTTCCATATCTTATTAAAAGCCATTTAGAATTTTACTAGGTTTCCTTTTTTTCTGCTTTGGGATTACTTTCAATTTTGAAAGTGCTTAATTATAAAGTTTCTTTTTCTTTATTTTTTTTCTTTTGTGAAAGTCTCTTTCTTCGCGGTTTTTACATCGTATACTTTTCATCCCGAGGGCATGTTTTCAATTTAATTTTACTTTTAATTGTTATTCTTCTGGCTTAAATGAGATATATATATCCAAGTTTTGATTACGGTTTTCAAACACAATGAGCAATGAAAAAATGTTGTCATTTATAATAATTATTTCTGATTTTTTTGCATGTACATTTGATGAAGTTATGTCGTGTATAGAAGAAAAGAAATCACAGTCCTTTTGTTCAATGTTATTATTTTATTTTTTCCGCTTTGAGTTGGAGGGAGAATTTTTTCATTCCTCACGGGAAAAGTAAAATAAATACAAGTTTCCTATGGATTGATAAAAAAAAGCCATGTTTTGAAGAATAATCATAAAAATGATTGTTATGTTCAAAAGAATATTTATTGAAAAGAAAAGAATGGTTTGCATTTCTTTTGCCGATGCAAGGAGACGGCTAATGTAATTGATCATTTTTTTATTAAAGGAAGAGGAAACTTATTAGTATATGTTTTTTTAATTTTATGATTTCATTAATTTAAAATGTAAATGAAGAAAATTTTATCTCAAGTGCTTAGAAGTTAAAATATAAGTGTTTTGTAGATCTGTTTGTAGATGTAGTGTAGATATAGATATTTAATTAAAAAATGTTTCACAAAAAATATTTTGGAATATTATTTAATATATGAAATTATATTAAAAATACACAAAACATATTTTAATAACCTATCCTACCATATAATCATTTTCGTAAGCTCCAATTTTGTAAGTGTTCTTAGTATGAACATTTTCAAATGCTATTTTATTAATAGAACTCATTTTTACATACATTTTCAAATATTTTTACATAACTTAAATTTAAAAAAAAAATAACATGACGATACATCAAGAAGACATATGATTTCGAGATGATTAGAAATAACTTCGTCTTCGATAAATTTACGCAGCTTTTTTTTAAGGAAAAGTAAAAATAATCTGTAGAAATTTTTCGAACTTAAAATCTAGTTGTACATAACCTACATTGAAATTTCTAATTACATATAAGTGAACACACACAAAAATTAATGTGCCCTTAACCATTTGCGTACAACGAATCACTTTCGTGCTTTTCAGAATTATTTTCGAAAAAAGCCAGTGCACTTACCAATAGCCTGTTCACAATTTGGCAAAACATGATCAGACATCCAGATAATCTTAATGAATTTTAATAATATTTAATAATTAAAGTATTATAATTTATTTTAATAATTAAATATTTTTTTTTACTAATTTAACTATTTATTTTTAATAATTTTTGACGAGCAATCAAAGAAGCACAATCACTCTCCTTAGTTGCTTACGACACGTAATCGAAGGAAAGCGATCGCGCCTTTCTAAGATTTCCGATCGTGGTTTTTAAAACCCTGTGGTACGTAAACGGTTAAAAACATATTCATAATGCAGTTATCCTTTCTTTTTTAAATTTAATTTCATATTTAAACAACTAAAAATGATTTCCTACTTTAAAAAAAATTATTGAATACTTTTTAACATTAACTTTCATTTATATTTACCTTTTTGTAAGAGTTATTTAACTTTTCTGTCGATTCAATGTGTCCTAGTAGCACATGCTCATTTCCTAATTCTTTTTAATATATAAAGGAATGTAGAAAACTTAATTTCATAGTTAAGAATAATTATTTTGCCTAGAATTGGAAAAAAAAGAATTGGTTTGTGAGTGTCTCTTGGAGAGAAAAAAATCACAAACAAATAATAAGGGTACAAAGTTTTATCTTGAATACGATAACATTATACAAGATAATACCTGACTCCTCAAATTATATAGTTGCACTTATCATTATCTATTGTTGTAAATTTATTCAAATTAGCTCAAAAAAGCTAATACTATCTTTTTTTTCAACTTTTAGGCTTTAGTTTGGTAAAAATATTTATTGACTGGTAGGAATTTTTAAAGTGATTTGTCCTTGTTATCTTATTCAAATACAGGTTAGAACTCGCACTGTTTCCATAAATTACTTAAAGTAAAGTGCTCTGATAATAGATGCAATAAATATTTCTGAAAGAAGGTTTGGTACATATTATAGGACCAATGGAAATTTAAACAGTGAAAAAATAAATAAATAAAACCCATTAAGTTTTATGTTTGGTTTTAAATGTTCATAGATAGTTTTACAGTAAATTTCAAAAATTGTTATAAAATTATTGATCTTAATGTAGTCTCAAATAGTTTGTCTTTATTCAAGGAATTGTTACGAACAAAGAATTCCCTTTGGAGATAAAACTTCAGAAGCACATAATTAAGAGTATTTAGCAAGAATACATTTTTCTATTTAACCTGTCCTGAATAAATACAGCTGTATTTCTGATTTATTAAAATAAAATACAGTCAGACCCTGATTTAACGAATTCATCGCGATCGAACATTTTGTTCGTTAAATCGGGGTTCAAACAAAATACAAAATGTTTGCACTTATATTTTGGAAACTCTATAATAATATAATAAACAATTGCACAAAAAATATCCATAGAAATTACAAACTGTTTATTCAACAGATAAAAATGAATTATTAAGCGCCAGTTAATTGGAAATTTTAAAATATTGTGTAATAGATGTTTGAAATACTTTTTGATACTTGAATCGAAATCGTTTTTTTCGGACTTTATGTAGATAAGAAAATATTGCAACATAAGGTATATTTTCTTCACAGTGTGCAAACAATGCAAATGTAACATTAGCATTAGAAAATGTAACCAGTTTGGTAAAAAGTTTCATTATCATTTTCTGCATCAGAATCGGTATTCATTGGCTCCACCAAATCAACAATTTTTTGAATTTCAGTTGCACAGCTAGGTGGTTTGTCACCAAATATATCATAAATCTTAAAATATCCTCTGAGCTGTTGAGTTGGATGAGATAAGAAAGAAGTTTCCTGCCCCCTAACTCAAAACTCACACGAACAGCATTCCATGATTCATATGCACCTGTAATGTCTAATAACGCTCTGTACCCTTCACCGTCAAAACGGGCAATTATGAAGAAAATATGTTATCTATTCTGGACAAAAATAATCTTATTTGAAAAAAAAATCAAATTTTTCTGACACAAACTAATAAGAAAATTTTTCGGCTGTTGAAATAATTCGTTAATTCGGGGTTTATTATTCGTTCACTAGAAGTTTTTACTTGCAATGTGATCGGGGAAAGATAAATTCGTTAAATCGTGAAAGTGCTTAAATATGGGCTAGTTAAATCGCGGTCCTGTACAATACAATACAGATATTTTTTTTTCAAAAACAGTATTTTTAATAAACGTCCATCCTAAAAATTGATAAAGACTTCGAAGGTAAAAGAATTTGTGTATACTATACTTTAGAGCCTTTGTTTATTTTCAAAACCAAATAGACTCACACAAATATATATATGTTTGGAAATATATAAAAGAATATTAAAAAATATTTATGTCAGAATTGTATATATATAATGTTCATATAGCTATTTTTATTAATGTTCTTAATCAAAAGAAGTCATGACATTGGGTTACATCCAGCTTAAAACACGTTATATTTCTAAGAACATCAAGATTTTAAAACGTTTTGTGAATAGATTGGAAAGTGACCCTTCCAGGGCATAGAAATAAATCGATGATAAATAAGGCAATAAAGAAGGAGAGCCTTCGGGCAGAAGAGAAGGGCTCTGAAAAATCCTCCAGGACATAAAAGACATTTTGTTAAAAGCTACTGCTCTAAGTTCAACTTCTTCCTGCTGCAATGCATTCTCTCCCGATGCTTTTTCAAAATCTTTTTTTACGCTCTTTCACTTTACTTTTATTTTTCCTTCCCTTTTTGAGAGAAAGAAAAATAGTTCGAAAATTGTGAACAAAACGCATTTTCCATTCTAACTGAAGAGGGTTATTTTCTCAACTATGGTATGTTGCGAGTTTTTCAAATACATTCAATTTTTACGTTTGTATGTTTCGTGAATTACATTGTCGCCCTTCTATTCCAATCGAACCCAGATTTCGTATTTCGAATCTCAAAAATATGTATTCTGTCTTTTATAAAATTTAAACTATTCTCTAAATTTATGACTTTTCTGTACTTCCCAGCTATTTTTCATAGCTCAGTATGCCAAATTCAAACAGAAGTTAATTCTTTAAAATAAGTAATTGAATATTTTTTTCCTCTTTTAAATGCTTAGAATATTGTCTTACACTCAAATTAAACATTTAAAAAAACCCCAAACATATCTTCTTCGCTTAAATTAATTTTGTTGTGTTAAATATCGTTGAACAATATATTATTACTCTTCCAAGGCACTTAACTCTGAGTAAAACAAATGTTTCTTTTTTTTTTCTTTCTTGTATTTTTCTCTTGTTTGTTTCTCGTTTAAAAGATACAACTCCGACTAATTTTGAGCAAAAAAATTATCCACTTCCGAAAGTCTCAAAAATTAACACCTGTGAGTATTTATTCTAAGAAGGATTTGATTTGGTATTCGCATATGAGGTATTGATATAAATTAAACATTTTGTTATAAATCACTTCGCTTCCATTTTTTCAGATATTTTTTTTCTTTTAATATACAAAATAACAGTTTCCATATGATTGTCATTTGTTGAAACATACCGCATTGGGTCCCTTTTAATATAATATATTTGTTATTTAAGTATTAAAATAAATTATAAGATTGTCTTTAAAACTACTTAGTTGTTGTTAATGCCACCTGTCTGACGTAGTTAGTTCAAGGCCCACGAAATTCATCATGGCGTCGGGCTGTATTGTACGCCTGTCGTTAGCCGTAGCTCTGAGCACCATACAAGTGACAGTATTATTTGGCTCGGTTCCACCCCAATTTTGAAGGAGAACACCCTGGGAGTGGTCAGGGGTTTCCCACCTCTCTTCCGCTTCCACCAACCACACGAGAGGACTTGCGTCTCGACGGCTATTCAGAGTACCCCCCATACCATGAAGGCACTATACAATTACAAGCATCCATGTCTTCTCCAGGATGATTTGAACCCAGGACCTACGGCACAGTAGTCAGCGTCGCTAACCACAATACCGGATGGGCGACATGTATATATGTGTGTCTGTGTTATTTCTTTCAGTAGTTCAGACTTAATTTTGTTCTATATATTTAGTTTAAAAATTTATTTGGTTCTCAGTATCATTGTAACACTAAATTTTGTTTTAACCCTTCCCCTGCTTTTTCCGAGCAGAGCTTGGGAAGGCGAAACGTACCCTCTTGGCTCATCCCAAATGTAGCTCGGGTACTGTAGAAATTTACACTGTGTAATCAGTCTTTCCCGATTTATTTCACATGTGCCTTTTATGGTTTCGAGTAATTGAATAGTACCATTCGGAGGAATTTTTTGTAAAAAGAGGACGGACTTCTGTTGAGCGCTTCCCTTCCCGCTTCTGTATAAAGATAGTAAATATAAGAATATAACAAAAAAAACAAGATTCTACTGTCCAGATTGCCATGTTGAGTTATGTGTAATATCGTGTTTTCGAATTTATCATACACGATTAAATTTTGATTACTAATTCAAAATTTAATTTCAATTTTCAAAATTTAAATCAGATTAAAGCTGGGTATTGTAAGCTTTTTATATGTGTAGTTAGTGTGAATTGACTCCAAAAATTTAATGATTTCTGCCATACAGAAAGCCAACTTTACAGGTAAATTACTCAGTCATTTAAATGTATATATTTGTATATAATTGCATTATGCTTTAAGTAATTTGTGCAAATGGTACTAATATGTTTAAAAAGATATATATAATGAAAATAAGCATAAGAAAAAATTGACATATTTTGATTCATAACCCTAAAATAAAATGAATCTGGAAGGGGTTAATGATTTTCTAGAAGAAAATTTATTTTGTTTATGCTCCAAAACACATAGCATTTTACCTATACATTCAAAGTATTTTTTTTATAATTAAATTTTTATTATTTATTATTAACTTCCAACTTTTGTATTTTCTATCCAATACAAGAATATTTATCAGTTGAACATTTGTTTCAAATAAATACAAACATATTTATTTTTTCACTCGAGAATTCTTATTTACACAAGCGTTTACTGATCAAAGATGTGTATAACACGCTTGAACGGAATCACGTATAAAAAATTATATTAATTTACTAATTTGCAGTACTATTTAAAAAAATATTAAATGCAAACTATAATTTAAATATCATCTGCTCAATCAAATGGGAAGTTACTTTCCATAGATATTGGTTTTTTTCTTAAACTCTGAAAAAATGATAAAAAGTCCATATCAAATCCATGATGCACAGGATATTTGAGATAGATGAAGCAAAACACATTTATTGAAAAAAAAAGTTATATTTGAAAATGATCCCCCTTCCAGTAATTTGATTTGTGAAAGACTTCTCGTACCTGTCTCGAAGGAAGTGATATGATTTGTCGTCTTTCCCAAAATGCAGAAAGAGACCGAGAAGTGAAAAAAAAAATATTGAAAGTTAACGAGGTGAAAGCTCATAATTCGAGTGGATTGCGGAATTTTAATAACTTCCGGGAGAAAGTTTGATGCATTACCGTCATCTTGGTAGAAACTCGATCACTTTATAGAATTTTTAGGAATGCACGAAGGAAGTGATTAGGATTATTTCTAATTGAAAATTCAGTTGAAAGCTGTTGTATTTTCTTGAAATAACGTCTAAGAATATATTTGTGAATAATTGGGGATATCATATATTATTGAGTAGGAAGAGGCACACTATGTTAAACATAACTTGGATAGTTAAGTGAAAATATAATATATCCTTGCGTAAAACGACTTGATTAGCGCAATTCAGTAGAGAAATATCTTGATTTTCCTAAATTTCTACTTCAGTGCTGATAATTCTTAAAGGGTTTATTTTATCTTAAGTACAGTTTATCAAAATGATACATCTTAAAGCAGAGTAGTTTTTTGACACGATATAATCGAAAAACTGATACCTCCAATAAATTTATATTTCATTGGTTGCATTTTAAATGGGATATTTTTTCTGGCTATTTTCTAAAGTGATATCAAAAGAACCTTACAAAACGTTTTAATGGATTATAACTGTTGGATTAGTTGTCATTAGAGAAAAGCATCAATTTTCCTCATTTACTCCTTTTTGGTTGCATTGAAAAAATTTATATTTTCTTTTTTATATTTTTCAGAAAGTGAGACAAATTTATTTTACTATATGTGTATATACGACCATAAATGATTTAGACATAAATTCTTACACAGTGGGCAAAATAATCATTTGATAAATTTTAATGAAAACAACCAAGAAAGTACTTCAATGTATATGTGAATTTTATTTTTTATGAAAAATCATAAGGGAATTAATTAATACACTATAAAATTCTTATGTATAGATGCAAAATGTAAAAAAAAAAGAATCGACGAAAAACCGAAATTACTCAAGGTTTTCAAAAATTTTTAATTTGTAAGATAAAAAAGTACAAAACTAAGAAATAATAAAATAAAAATTTGTTATCAGATATCTAATAGGGACGATAAATGTATTTCCTGTATTATGTTTACAAAACAATTTCAATCTAAAATGAAACATATAATCAGGGAGATTTAAAATATAATTTCTAGATGAGTAGGGCTTTTATGCATATATTAAATACAAATCACATATTTTTTGTGTTTTATATTTTAATGTCTTAAGTATTTAGTATACAATTTTTATATGTTTGAAATGCAGCTCTGTTGTAAATGAATGATAATTATGAAAAATATGAATCCTTTTCATTTTATTTTTCATACATTATTCATGAAATCATATTATCTCAATTATTTTGTCACGTAAATCAATTATTTAGCATAAATAATAAATAAATGTTGAAACTATTTTGTATTCTTAAAAATTTCATGAATCTTGAGCCTAGACATTTTTAACAAAATACTGCATAACTGCAAACTAATTACATTGAAATGTGTTATATATTTTTTTAAAAAAAATTAAAGGTTTTCATTTTATGTGATAAGGAATATATGTATTCATTAAAAACTTATTTGGATTATAATCAACCACATTCAAATTTTTCCTCGATACAAGATAAACTTCAAAATTTAGTAAAATTAGATTAATTCCGTCCCTAAATAAATACACGCCCTATAAAAACAATTCTTATAACTGTAAAAAAAAAAAATATTTTGAATCTATTTTTTTAAATATTAAAAAAAAAAGATACATTGAAGTAAGTAACAGTAAGTTAATGACATCACTTACTGTTTTAAAGTTAGGATTCAAAAATTGTCAAGTTGGTATCATATAAATTCCATTGAATTTTCCATCTCGTTCTATTATTATTGAAGAAAAATTAGCATCACCAAAATCTTCTAGCACTCTAAAATTTACGATAGCACAAAGCTGTTAAAATAGTTAAATACTGTTCTTTGAGAATTTTTTTTCTAAATTAAGGAATTTCAGATAGTCTATTGCTATAAATTCCTCAAGTTAAGCAGTTAATCTTCCTGTAATTTATTGATAATTTCTCAAGGAAAGGAATTCTCACCAAACATCAGGAATTTAATTATAAAACTGCACAGGAAGATTTTGTTTCAACCCTGAACCATTAAATTTTCAAGGAAAAGCCTTGCAACAGTGCAAAAACTTCTTGAAAATTTCCATGTCGAAAGAAGAACTCGTAACAAGGTAGAAACCGGTAAAATTGCGCCTACTTATTGGCAAAGAAAATCAAATTATTGAGAGAGAAAAAAATGATGGAAAATACAAAGACTATTGCTGAAAGGAGAGTTTGGGCATGCCCTGGAATATTGCTATTACTAGCAATATGCTTCGAAGAGTAGAATGTCTTGTACTGAATATGCTAAGCAAACCTTGCTTAAGCAAAGTTAATCACAAGAAAAGTTTTGTCATTGTAAAGAAAGCTGAAAAACAGACCAATATTTGGGGATCCATGTGATTTTCTTTAAATGAAATTAAAATTAATACCTATAAATCAAATGTATAATAAAGCATTTGCATGAAGTTAAATCTTGAGGATAATAAAACAACATGCGTAGGACTAAAAGTCACAGTGATAGTGCTATAAGTATCTGGGGTTGCATAACACCAACCATCGGAAGTAGTTTGTTTATTTTTTAGAGAATAATAAATCGCGATGCAATTATCTAATCATTTTGAAATTAGTTAATATGGATACACTCTACATTTTCACTGAAGAGAAGCAACATAGCAATCCAAAATAATGTATTAGTGGCCGAGTTTTACAGGAATGATCGCTCTACAATGCCCAAAAGCTGCACAAACATCTCCTTAATTTCCCGATTTTAATCCTGTTCACTTATGGAACCATTTAGATCGACAAACTTGAAAATCCAACTTCAAAAGTAACTACGGTTTTTAAGAACCAAGTGCTTGTAGTAGTAGCAGAAAAAATATTTCTTTATCACTTGATATTCCGTGAACTCAATGTCATCAAAATTAAAAACGATGATATAAGCCAATTAGTTACTTCACTAGTATTACTTTTTCGATTTTCAATAGTAAATATGTTGTGGGTACATTTTTTTTCTACTTTTTGCTTCTATTCCTATAAATATTTCAATAACAAGCATTATATATACGCTGAGCCTAACTTACACCATATTTTGTAGATAAAATTTTGTATTTATGGGATACTTTTTTTTTGCACAATTAAGTTTGGACTTGCTATTTTTGAAAAAAAAATTGCTATCCTTAATGTTAAAGAAATAAGTTATTATACATACATTTATTTTTCCAAAGATATCACAATTACTTGTTTATGTGACTCAGTGTAAAGAATAATAATTTTTCATTAAGCAAACACTTGTCTTACTCTTTTTTAAAGAATATTAACATGCATTGTTCTAGTTTTCACAATAATACAAAATATTATGGATAAGGTACAGTTAAACTCTCAACTAACAGTTATTTGTTATCGCTAGTCCAATATATTCATCAGTATATGTCACAAGTACCCCAATCGGTTAACTAAAACTAGCTTAGTTAGTTAACCAATTAAATTCCTCTTACGTTGGAGCAAGGATTTCATTAATCTGATTGTTTCTACATTAACTCGAAGTTCTAGTGTTGGATTGGAGTTTAGGCAGATAGGCGATAACACTTTCAGCTTATTGGTCTATGGATTCTAAGTTCGACTCCTACTTTTACTAAAATTTGTTTGATGAAATTACTCAGTTAAGATCAAATTGGGTTTCTAAGTAATCATATAATGTCGAAGTAGGAAGAGAGAGATAAAACCAAAGTGCTGCCTTTGTATTCAAATCATGGATATAGATTTCCCTTCTATTGAGTGTGGCATGCATTTAGAGAAGCATTGATTTAAAATTAAGCCTCGGTCTGAAAACGGCCATGAAGTACAGATAAGGAAAGAGACGTTTGTTATAAACAAAATGTTCCCATGAATTCACTGGTTCAAATTTCGAAATAAAATTATCCTGTTTAAAATAATTGCCAGGAAAAAATCTGTACAATTTTTCCTATATTTTCTCAGGTCATCGAAACCTTGATTTTAACCAAAGAGAGATACTCTTTGCCAATTTAACATAAGATGTTACATCCAAGAGTATTCTAAGGCCTTTCTCTTCTTATATCTATTTTATCCTTTGGAAAAAAGAAACAAAACCAAAGAACGATAAATTGAGAAATGTGATGAGGGATTTTTTAAAGTTAATGGATTCTTATCGAGTTATGTTGTTGTATAAAGGTGGCATTGACATGTAAAAAAAGTTCACTGCATAGAAAAACATAAGCTACTTCCTAACTTGCCTTAATTGACTAAAAACCTCGTCGTAAAAAAAAGTTGAATTATGTTTTAATTTCCAAGAACTAATTCGTGTCAAATAAACAATTTGTAATCAAAAATGTAATCAAATAACACCTTATTTTAGTTCGACTAGCATACTTTTTTTGTACGAGAGAAGATGAAACGGAACATTTTTTGAAGGGTTCACACTTTCTTAGCACAAAATATTATTTTATTGCATATTTTCTATCTGTTCCATTAGTCAAACTTAATTTTACTTTTTTTGTGTGCAAATATGCGAAACCATTGAGGTGACTCCATTTTCTTGGCAATTTATAACATTGCTGAGGGAAACAAATGGATCTAACTAAAAATGTATTGTTATGAACTATGCAGCTTTTAAAGAAAACATATGAGCAAACATCGTTAGAGTTTTATGTATTCAACACGGAAAACAATAATTTAAATTTAGAATAAACCTTGCAAATAATATATTTTATATTTTTTGTGCAATTAATCTACTACTTGTCTTTAGTAATATGTACTCCGAGTTGAAGGTAAATCGAACAAAACAAATGCTTTAACTTTAATTTTCAAACGTTGAACATTCGATTTGTTCACTTAACTTAAGAAAAATGGCATAGTTCCTACTTCAAATTTTGCAGGAGTTCTTCTTATAACAAGCATTTAAAAAACCATCCTACAAAATAATATCAGATTTTAAATAAATATTCATGAAAAAAAAAGTTTAACCTCTAAGGCAACAACACAATTTATAAGTCAAGATAATTAGGTAAACTTTTTCATATTAGTGGTTAGCCCATTAATAAACAAAAAAAAAAGATAAATGAAAAGAATGCGATCCAAAAAGCACGAAAAAAACCAACATTTAAATTTAATAAAAATCGAAGTTGATAATCCGTTAGCATTTTATAGTCATTTTTATTTTGATTTCTGAAATGAACAATAAATATTTTTCTTTCTATTAAGTGTAATAAATTGTAACAAATAAAAATTTATTCGAAGAAAATATCCTAAACTTAATTCGTAAATTTAGAATTTTTTATAAATGACATTTATTTATGAAATCGTTAGTAATCCATGAATAATTAATTAACTTTTGTTTCTTTTTATTTAATTAATTCGCTTTCCTGACTGCGTATTCCTTATAAAATTATTTTTTAGAAGAAATATGAATGATCACTTTTTATTAAAGTCATAATATACAGTATACAGGGAAAATCCAGAAGCACATAAAATACCGAAAGTCTTTCTTAATATCTCATCTGCAATCTGCATATCAATTTGCATCCTTTCGTATGAAGAAACGTTCTCATCAATAAAAGAGAAGTTCCCTAGCATTTACATTCACATATCGCATACATAAATTGAAAATATATATCATGCTGCGTAAATAATGGCATAGGACTTCATCCATGAGCTTTATCTCTCCGTAATGCAAGGCAACACAGACTTTCTCAATAAGATTTCTGAAGAGTATATTTCCATACAGGGTTTCGCGAAAAAGTGGTTTGAGATACAAGATATTTAATGGAGTGAGCTCATATATTGTTGAGTGTTATATATTCCCACAAAGTGTAAGTTTCTTTTTTCTGTATCCCTATATATGTTGGGTGGTGTTTTATACATTTCCAAGATGTAAGCGTTTGGGTACCAGAACTTGTTCGCAAAACGGTTTGTAAAAATTCCGTTTTCAAACAAACAACTTTTGTAGGTGCAAATATTTATTTTACTACAAAAAAAATACTAAATAAAAACAACAGAAGAGTAAAAGGGTATTCTAGAAAAATTTTCTTCAAGAGTTCTTTTAAAGATATATTACTGATATTATAAACACTTTATTAATTAAGTTTTAAAGTCCATCCTTATTTTTTCTCTTCTAATTATTAAAAAAAGCAAAACAGAAAATGTTGGATAAGATCTAGGTACTTAAGAAAATTTTCAGGACCCATTGGATCATATTTCCAAGTTTCATTAAATAGAATGCTTTATGATACATAATACTTATTTACGTACGATTATATATATATATATATATAGTCATAATTCTCTTCTAAAGAGAGATGTGCAATCCATAATAATCAAAACTGGAAAAAAAACCCGAAATTGTAAGATAAACCAGGCATAAGATTTTAGAAAGGATGCATTAGAAATTATAAAAATATGGATGCTACAGTATTATAAGCATTGCTAGTTTAGGACAAATCTCTTATATATAAAACATAATATATAAAAGAGGTATTATATAAAGAGACACATTTTTTGGCCAGCAAACCTTCCCCCTTTATGTTAATGATACTAAAAACCTATTGAAAATAATGGATAGAATATCTAAATCCATTACAATATATATATTTAGATTGATACTTAGATATAAATGTAGGTATATGATCCAAAAATAGATGGAAAAAATTATAATCGTAAGTATAACCTATCCATTGAGTAAGAAAAGTTAGCCCCAGTAGGGCAGTAACAAACTTTTGGCCTTAGGAACCAAGATTGCAGTTTTAAAAAAAGTTTCCAGACTAGTCAACCTTCACCTGTAATCTGCCTGTACACTATACACTGTCTATAAATATATACATATATGTAGTATTTCTACATATATGTATGTAGTATTTCTAGTACGTACTACCATTGACACACAAAACACTGACCTCACATATTTACATCATAGGGACTTGATGCCAGGTCAGAGAGACTTGGACGTCTGAATTGCACAATTTGGGTTCCCGCGATAAAATTTACTGCTTAACGAGCCCCAGTCACTAGATAAGAGTGTGGAGTTGAACTCGGTCGAATTCTTTTGTGAATATTTTTTTTTATCATCGTGTTGCTTGAAATCAGAATTTTTGATGCCTTTTATAGGGATAGCCAGTGGTCTCTAACTCATACCCCAATCAAAATGCCTGAGGGATGGCATATAAATTAAGTGATGGTTATATTTTTCTACATTTAATGGAATCAAAATGTTGTTTTCTAACAAAAAAATGCCTTACCACAAACAACAGGCAAACATTGAAAGGTATTCATAAATTTTCTTGACCAGAATTGATATAGCGAATTCCCAATTGTAACGGGTCTATTTGTGTTCTTTTTACTAATAGTCCACTTGGGGAATATAATGGGTCTTTAAAATTTATTCTATTGAACATTTCCTCTACCAAAAAAGATATGATTATGTAAATTAAGACTTGTTTATAAAGATTAAACTTTCCAGTTAGAGGTGAATGGGTTAGACGGCAAACGCATATCAGTGATTGATTAGCATGAAGCTAGGCAAGAGAACTTCGTTACTTATTTGATTAATATTAGGATTGAGGATTTGGTCAATTAAGTGTTAAATTTGGATTAGAACGAATTGAATAAGATGGTGTATTGCCTAGACGTAAGTTATTCAATTTACTGTTAAAGCTCCCAGTATCCCGTGTATCCCGCGATTGCTTCACATATTTAGTAATTGATGCATTTCTTAGTTTGAGTTGTTGAATTTGTGTCGTAATTGATAATTATTAATAAATAGAATTTTATTATCTATGGCTAATCTTTCTTCGAACCCGCTTACACTAACGGATGGCACGGGCAATATCTCCCACAATTGGAACATATGTACGATGTGTTTGGCCAGTATTTGCTTCACTCTCAATCGTAGGACAAACTGCGGATTTTGGATGAAAGCTCATAAATGCCCACCCCTTTATACCACCAGACACTAGATGCATATTTATTTCAGTTCTGCTGGAAATTATGCTCTGTAGTAAGTAGTGTAATTCAAACCGTAGAATGTTTCTGCCACTAAAGATTTATCACGTAGAGAAGCTGATGTACATTAAATCTATTAAGTCTCCAGTTCGTCTAGTGATACGGAAGTTTGGAAAGAGGAATTCCAAGTAATGTATTATTCTTGACACTTAATCGTGGCCCATCATTAATAGATTCTGTGTTATTTGGAAATGGATCATTAACAAACAATCAATCAAATGATTTGTGAAAGTTAATTGAAAAGTAAATGTGTGGAGTAATTTCAATTATACTTTGTTGTTTAACTAAGACATAAAACCATAAAGACGTTTATCTAAACAGAAAGTATCAATAAAATACATTTTTTTAAGATTTTTAACTATCTGCTTAGCATATATAATTTAGTATTGGCTTACGAATTATCCGACTTAGGTTGAAATGGCAGTTAAAGTCCAAGGTATAAGTGTAATCCGAAGTTCTTCCACTAAAACTATAAGCTAGATCCAATAATTTAATTTTTAAAAGATCTTCATACAAAAACGGGTAATCATATTTGAAAATTAAAGACGTTATTCAACTCCCCAAATTTCGGAAAGTTTCAATTTGTAAAGAAGAAAGACCTCCCCCCCCCTCTCGTGTCCATTTCTGAAATCTCCCACGGCGCATTCTTCCTCCATTTCAAAGCCTAAACTCTCTCATTTGACTTGATTCATTTGCGCCTGCAAAAATTCCATCGTCTGCGTTCACCTCCCTCTACGTTCCGAAGAAAAGGGGATAATTGCGATACCCTAAACTGAAACCTACCAAAAGATATGGTTTCCCAGTGACTTGACAAATGCCCTGTCAGAATCAGTAAACGGGGCCTCGCCATCCATTAGATTCAACTTCGTATTGATGGCAGTTCCAGGCCATTCTCTGGGACCACCCCTACGACCACCCCTTGATTGCGCTGCCTCTGCCTCCATTCAATCAGTTTGGGAAGGAAATATAAATGATTTGCGTTTTTCAGATGCAGAGATTGGGACACGATGGGACTGCTGTTGATGTGTCGTGTTTAGTTCTTTTACGAATGTTTCGCGAAACATTGATTTCCATTGTTTCGAAGGGAAGTGAAAGCCGATACAAGCTTTGAAATGCAAGGTATCGAGCAAATGAATTATTAGTCCAGATAAGGGAAAAAATTTAAGCAATACTATTGTCAACATACTATTAACCATCAATACAAGCAATTGCACATAATAAATATTTAGTTAATATACAGTATAAAATATGAATGTATATAATTTATTAAGACATATATTTGACAAAAGTAGAGATGGATAGCAGTTAACTTACGCTTGTCTGTTAAGATATAAATTAGCAAAGAATCTCTAAATACGGTTGCACTTTGAAGCAAACGCAAGGGGAGGGGGCGGTCCCAGGTCCGGATCCCCGATATCCTACGATTCTTTTTTTTAATAATAATCCTATATATACGTTAGTTAAAATTTAATTATGTATTGTTATTAACAACTTATTTTATTAGTTAATGCTAATTATTAATTGAATAATTTATTTTTTACTGTATTTTTGTTCCCAGAATCGGCAAAATCAAAAGGATAAGTTTGGTGGGACGCATTGAGGTATGAAGCGAGAATAATGGACTTTCGACGTTGGATCCCCTTTGAATTATTTTTGTGTTCAACACTGCTTTGACGGCATAATAGGCTATTGGTAAATGTGTTTATACATTTCAATTGTTGTTGCAGGATGAGGACAATCACTTGGACTTTGCCCTTATTGGCTATTATTTTCATATGACTCTAATACATGGTAACGAGTGCTTGTTCTACTGAATATATATAGACTATTTATACCCACATAAGGTGTAGTTATAGACTTATATATACCCATATATAAGACATATATGGGTATATATAAGTCTATAGCTACACCTTATCTGGGCATATATAAGTCATATAGATACATCTCAAGTATTTCATGACCCCGAGTCCTCAAATTGGCATGATGTAATTGATAAAAGATTGGGTTACCAGCACATGTGTCGTCCTCGTCAATTGACTATGGCTCAAAATAACGAGGTCCGTCACCATTATCATTATTAAGGCTTTATATAGGGTTATTTATAAACCCTCATTCACACACTCACGCTCTTATTATCATATATGAGGAATTGAATAAATTTAATATGCAGTATACTTTATTATTTTGCAACAATCGCTTGTGAATTGAATTAAAGGCTGAAATATATCTCTACCATTATTTGAAATTATATGTGAATTAAACTTTTACATAGAATCTTATATACATTTAAATTTTAAAAAAAAATAAAGATATCAAACAGTATTTTCTCTTTTTTTACTTAGAACTACAATTTAATATACAGAAGAAAGTAATTAGAATCTACCAATATGTATATTCTTTGCCACTGTAAAAATGTCTAGTAATGAATTTAATTTTCTAAAAAAAATCTAATATTACATATTTTGTAAATTTTTATACGATTAATTGCAAGTTTTTATTTGATTAAAGTAATTTACTTAATTTGATACATTTCAACATTTAGATTGATTCAATTAAAAACAAAAACTTACAATTATTTTTTTTCAACATTTATGACTTTGAAGAAACTGCACCTTTAAATATCATTTATTAAAAGCCACAGTTATGCATTTAAATCAAAGCGGTAGCAATATATAAAATTTTGTAGCATTTTTATTTTCCTATTTTAATCTTTAACATAAAATTTTCTCCATGAATTAAATTTTACTGCTGTAATTGCTAATTCATCTTTGTTTTTACTATTATACTTACTCATTTAAGAAAAACAAAATATATCCTTTTATCCCTAATCCACTCTTATAGATGCAATTTGCATTCGATTAAACCTACTTACTGAAAATACCTACATAAACATAAATTATCTTAAGTAGGGTTAATTTTCTGTTACATAAATGTAAAGAATATATGTATATTACAGTTAATTAACTAATTAGCTGGAACATTTTATAAATTAAAATTACATGTGTGCAATTTATCACAGTTCGAGAATTAGAATTAATTTATATGCTTTTAATGTGATAATATTTTTCAACTGTCCCGAAACTCTGTATGCTGTACAGTCGAAATGAAAAACATTACTACAATAATGATGTATGTAAGAATAAATTATATTCTTAAAATTTAAAAAATAAGCATTTATCCATAAAAATGTTTGTGTTATAATAGCATTAATGCGTTTTTTCCTTCAAGATATATGAGTGAGTAATTTTGGGGTTTAATTGGCGCAAGAGCAGATTTCGGCTATAATGTGCCAAACATTTGTTTTAATATATGTGGTCTAGACGGGAAGAGAAAGAAAGAATGAATTGAATGACAAGAAAGAGGGTCGAAAATAGAGAAGGATCACTAGGGTACCCCAGGTTCGTGAAGCCCGTGTTTACCAAAGACAGTAAACCCCGTGGGAAAAGGAAAAGATCACTAGGACACCTCGGGATTGTGACACCCGTACACATCTAAAGAAGGTGAGCCCCCTGAGGGGCCTTCAAGATATATACTCATCTTTATGTGAAAACGTTATAAAAAGACAAAGTAGCTTCTCTTATACTGACCTATGAAGAAAATGGATAGTTCTTATTAGAGGATACATATCACATCTGTAGTACAGTAATCTTTTCCCCACCCTATTAAATGAAACATTTGCAGCCTGATTCGTGATATTCAACAAGCTCCAGACTTTATTTAAACTATATTGATAAAAACTCTTTCAGTTACAGTTACTACGGCATCTTATTTGTCTTATGATGAAAGAGGTCAAAATTAGATTATGTGCAGAGAAAAAGGATATTGTAGATACAAAATTGCAGCCATAAAATAAATTAATGCCAACAAAAATGACAACATTTACGTTAAATGTAAAATTTAGTTAGAATAGCATTATATAAATAATCGCTTTTGTTTTTAATAAAAATATTCAAGATTTTTTATGAAATAAATAAGTTTTATCTCTTCTTTTTATTAAACACATTAAAATTGGCCTAAGAAATTCAATATTTAAAATACAGTTTAAATAAGTTTGTGGTAAGTTAAAACATGTTGTATTTAACATAAAATAAATGAATTCACAAACTGGGTTAATATATTGTGTCATAATTAGAGAAAGAAAGAGAAGTGAAGGTTTAGCAATGCAAATTGTTTTCTTAAAAACACAGATCAAAATATTTTTGGAAGTCGTGAAACTTCTATATAGAATTACTAAAGCCTTATGCGTGACTATTTATATCTTGCCATAATATATAAGAATTTCATCTAATTTTATCTTGAATCAATGTTCTAATTGCCAAAGAAATAATTTACATTTTTAATATAAAATAAGTTCAATCGAGAAAAAAAAGACAAACTTCAAATGAAAAATACCAAACATAAAACCATAAAAACCAAACTCGTTCTACGAAACTGAAAAAATCCCATTCTCAAAAATTTTTAACGTCAGTGAACCATAATGTTTTAAAATATTTTCCCCATCTTCATTTAATATCTGTATGTATATTTTTCAATTAAAGATTAATCTTTTCTGTGGAAGGAAAACTACATACATAATTTTCAATAATTGGTGCTTCTATAAATCACCGAACAATATTTTTTTAATGTTGTTTTTAAATACTTACAATAAAAGTGTGAAATATATTTAGAAGTATCTTAATATAGTGCTTCTAAATGTACTCTGTTTAAAATTAATGCATTCTATTTAGAAAACATTTTTCTTCAACAATTAAAGAGATGTAACTACTTAATGAAATGACATTCTAATCAACCCATGTTTCTTTATAAACAATGACTTATGTTTACTCGATTCGTGGGAAAATATTTAGAATTTGAAAGAGATTCAAGATTCACCATTTAAACACAGAATAAAAGGAAATAATTCTTATTATTACGTGCATTACAAAAGGGGCGTATGTTAACAAAAGCTGCCGAATTCTGTTTGCTCCTTTTGTTTCAAAGATGAAAGTAATTTCAAAGTGGAACTTTTGTGTTAAATGACACGAAATATACTCGAATGAAATGATTTGTTCAATGTGTTCCTCTTTTAATTATTGTAACCATTTTATTTATTGCAAAACAGTGGTAAAAGCAAAAAAGTGTCTTTTTTATTTAATAGACATAATAGGACAGGTACGGAATGTTTTCTTTTTTCCCCTCTATAACATGTAGTTGACTTTGAGTAATAATGTTAAATAACTTATTATTTACATTCATTTTCTCTACAACATTTCAGTCTCAGTTTTTCGTTACTATTCCGTTTATTTGAAAAACGTTAAATGTTTATTTAAATGTTTCCTAACACTCCAATTTTCTATTTCCGTCACATAACAAAAGTATAATAAAATATTCATTCAGACACATTCCAAGTTCTATATACGTTCTGTGTATACATAAGCCACGTCATATACCTAAAGCTTTTTAGAAAGCAGTAGCACATATTACAGCATGCCTCTTTAAGATTTATTCTTATCACAAAGTGCAAAATGCATCGTGGCATCTACTGGAATGCAAAAAAAAGTTTCATATTGATTTTTTTTGTGTTTTTTGTTTTACGTTGCATGTCTAGCTATCGACAAGAAAAGGGATATTTTTAGTCTTTCTTTTTTAGCCATTGGAAGAAATCTTTCCTTTCCAACATTACTTTTCGCTTCCCATTTTCGAATGCGTTGCTTATCCCATTGCGGATGAGAGCTGTACCACAGAATTTCATCAAAATGGATACGGAAAAATCCGATGATAGTAATGTTGAGAAGATAACCTACATTGTAACTACATCTTCAAAACATCTCTCCCCATGGATTTCGTAAAGATTCGCAGTCTTAGGCGTTAGAAAATCTGGAGGAAAAGAAAATTGGGATGTGCGAGACGAGGAAGAAGTGGAAGGGTGAAAAAAAATCACTGACATTTCGCAAGGTTCCAGTAGGGAAGAAATAAAATGGAATAGAACAAAAAGAAAAATACCCTGAGATTTTAGACTTTGGTTTCTTACTGTTGTTCTTTTCCTTTGTGATCTTTTCTCTTTTCGTCCATTATTTGTTTTATCTACCAACGATGGTTTAACAAGAAGATACGAGACTCGTTTTCGTCTTCAATAAAGATTTAATACGGGAATTCTCTTGCACAAATGTTTTCAAAATAGTTGCTGAATTTAGATAACAATCAAAGCTTGTTTTGTGTGTTTAAAACATTATAAAGTAATATTTGTTTACTAATATGTAGAGAGAGCGAAAGATCGATAAATTTCTGTAATTTCTACGCCCCCGACATATTTGTTTTAATATTAACTTAGGAATACATTAGTGGAGTTGTTCTTAAACTGAGGTCCGTGAACCCCTGGAGGTCCGCAGTGCCTTTCTAGGGGTCTGCAAAGGTCTCTTACTTAACGTTAAGATTTTCCTCTTGTACACAATCTGACAGGTCTCATAAAAAATTGAAAGAGTCCCATCCTGAGTTAGCCTTGACTAAATTGCCCTTAATGAAAAATCTCTACTAGAACATGTATTTTAATCAAGAATATGAAATCAGGTTTTGTTTTTTCCTTGCTTGTAAATACACAACCATTACTACAACATAATATTTTCAAAAAATTGCAGAAAAATGTGTGCAAAAACTAAGAATAGGATTCATAGCGTGCCAATACGGTAAGAATTGCATTTAAATCACTCAGCTTTGGGAGTTAGGGAGATGTGTTTAAAATCTTGGGGGATTGTGATGTCAGGTTGATACATAAAGGGGAGCTACGGCTATCTAAAGTTTAAGGATCACTGCATTAGTGTATTGAATATGTTCCATCTTGTATTGTTCGAAGTTAGTTCTAATGTTAATTACATTAATAAACATTATATATTCAAACTTCGTTGTTTCAACAAAGTTTCCTTTGTGAAGATATCGTCAGTAAGTTTATCCGTTCATTGGGTTGCAAAGAGAAAACTGCATTGGTATGTATAAGAATACAGACAAATTTTCTTCAATCTACAAATATGTACTAAATCAGATTTTTGAATTCCTTTAAATAAAATAGCTCGTATAAAAATATTTCATTACACATTGTACAAAACTATCGAATAATATTAAAGTTAATGATACAACTGATCACTAAAAACTATTTTGTATATGGTACTTCATAAAAACCTTATTAATAAAGTATTGAGAACTAAATAGGTTAATTACTAAGATCAGTCTACTAGCCAAACCAAAGTAGCCCTATCCTACTTTTGAAACTAAGTCATGTTATTAATATGCTAAACAATTTTTTACTAACTACCGTCTGCTCGATTTATGTTTATATAGTTTTAAATGTACTTTTAATTCTGTTGGTAACACATATTGCTATATGTACTACTCATATACGAAATTTCCATTTCGAGGATACTTTAATAACATTGATCACGCAACTTCTATTGCAAATTCTAAATTTTAATTATGATAAAATAACTGTAGATATTTACAATTGAATGGAATTGCATTTTACTTTTAATTTGAAATTACTGAAAATTAACAATTAGTAGCATTGTGATTTTAGAGTCTTGGATATGTTTTTTTTTAAATTTAAGATAATTACTTTAGTGCATTTAATTTGTGGCATTATTTCGTTGACTTTTCCTTACTGTATGAAGTCAGAGTGTGCATTTATGTAGGATTGTTTTTAATATGTTTCTTGTAGAGTGGACGTCATCTTTTGTTATCCGCAATCCACCCGGGGGGGGGGGTATTCCTCTAATTAATGATACATTGTCTCGGTGCTGCAAATTACCTTCAATTAATCCTCAAAGTAATCATGATGGAAGTTTGAGAAGAAATTTCAAATTCATATATATATTACTCAGTCATTTTATTGTAATTTAAAATTGAGAAGTTCCTCTTCAATTACTTTGTCTTTAGGATAGTAACGCACTCTCTTAATCTAGATAAAAACAACCTTTCTCACAATCAGTTTTAAGAACAACTGATTTTTTCTTATAATACAGATACATATACATATATATATATATATATACTTAGCTTCTAATAACCTTAATATACTTATTAACTTTTGTAGATCAAATATCAAAGCTTACAACAATAATAAAAGTGATATTAATAAGAATCTTTCACTGTTATAGCTTTGAAAATACAGATATTTCTATTATTAAATAGCACCAAATGTTAAAAAATGGCTATGGTGAGATAACCATTTCATGAAATATTACAACACCATATGTCCATACAATTGATCACTTACAACTGCTTTAAATACCATACATTTCATAAAGAAGTTTTACAATGCATTGTAAAAAACAGATTAAGGCTATTTTTTTATAATAGTGAAAATACTTTTAAAGTTAAAAGAAATAAAAGAGGAAAGAAGGAGAAAAAAACTTGTATTTCTTTAAATGACATAGTTTCTAAAATTAATGGATTATGTAGAAATTTTGTATTGATTTTTAACATCAAACAAATTAAGTATTTCGTGTTTGGTATGAACAAAAAAGAAATAATGTATACTAAAGAAGTACTTACTACTACTAACATTAAAGAACAACCATGCTCTGCATATAATTAAGGATACTAATTTCCTAATTAATAAACTTAAAATAGTATGTAATAACATAGTAAAAAGCTCTACAGAGTTTTGTACTATACTATTCATGAACAAATCATATAATAGGATTCAATATTAAGTAAATATGTCAAATTCTTACCAATAAACAACGTTCGTACTTTTTCATATATAATAAAAAAAATTGGTAGACCTATTCTTAATTGTTAGAAATAAAGCTTCAACCTGATTTTATCTCAATTTTTTATCTCCCCTGGAATTTCCGCAAGGGAATGTCTAAGCAAATCGCAATGCTTATTAATCTTACCGCTATTTAAAGTGCTAATCTAATTACATCTAATTCACATAAAGCTTTGCATAAAATTATTTTCTCCTATAATAACTACCCAGTTAAATTCATTTTTAAATCTATTTAAAAAGTATTTCACGCTTCATTTTCAATCTACCTTACACTTAGTTTAGCTATAAAAACTATCTAGGGGACGCCTCTGTTTTTTAATTCTCTGCATCAACACATCATAGCGCACGCGAGATCGTAGTATTGGACATATTGTCTTAAAAAATTTGTTGGTTAGCAGAAATATAGTTATTTTTTGTTTTGTCTTTCTTGTTCATTATTTTGAAATCATCTTTTGGTAATCATCTCTCTTGTGGAAAATCTATTTTCAAAATTTATACATTCTTTTTATTTTTATTGTTTTTGTGTTCATCCCATATGAATGTATAGGCCTAATGTTCAATAATGTTCTGTTTTCTAGTATGTTGAAAATTTCTGCCGAAGAGAAAATTTGAATCACTAAATAGTGAAAATAGTGTTCATGAGTCTTAGGACTATTTCACTGCCCGAAATTAATGACAGCTGTAAAAAATCATACTAATTTTCCATTTTAGAACAAAAAATCTTTCTGCCTTTACATGTTTAATTTCTCAACATTTCAAATTCTTTGAAATTAAGTTATTCTCAAATCTTGGTTTAGTGGTACACAATACAGTGCATTACTTTTCTTTTTTCAAATACTATACATAAATTTTTGTGTAGGGCAAATGTGGAAAACATGCACTGTAATTCAAAATGCTTTTTATTGAACCTGAAATAACTCTTGTGATTATTCAGCTTTAATATATTTTAAAAATTTTCGTTATTGGCATTTAAATAAAAAAATGTGAGTATGAAATGATTTGATTAAAAGGCACACAAAGAAAACACCAGGCTTCATTTAAAAAGAACTTTAGGCAAAATATTTTTAATAAGGCTTTGCTTTTTCATAACAATATTTTCAAAGAGGATCGTTTGTTACTCCAATTGTTTAATTGCTAATTAATGAGAAATACATTTTCTAAAAGGAAATCGCCCATTTCCTAATTCAATGATTGAAACTATCTTATGATTTCATGAATCTAAAAATAAAAATTACAATGATAAGTATTGATTTTGAAACAATATCATTAAAATCAAAATTTCTCACATTAGTTTTTATTTTTCACGCTTAAATTTTGCTATTGCATTTTCCCCGTTGTTAATGATTTTTTTTCTATCATTTCCTAATTACTCCTTATTTTTGATCCAATGACTTTTGAGTCACTATTTTGATTTCTGTGTTTGCTTCGATACACTCTTAAATAGTTCTCATATGTTTCTTACAATTAAGTAAACAGAAGTAAAAATTTAACTTCAATTAAGTTATTCGAAATTAATCTTCATATTTTAGTATTGTTAATTACTTATACCGTTAACAACTTTTTTTGGAGAAGGTAGATTTTTTAAAGATATTTTTCAGTAAAAGTAATTTAGCCAATTTATAAAACGCAAGCAAATTGATGTCAAAGATGTTCTCATGGGATACATATTTTTTTTCTTTTTGAAGCAATTTAAAAATTAACATTTTGAAGAAAATTTTAATCAACATCTCTTTTTCCCTACAGAATTGAAAAAAAAAATGGAAAAAAACCTGTACGGAAAATAACCCTAGAATGTCGTAAAAAGCGTAAAGAAGAGTAGTGCATATTTTTCAGCAATATTTTTAGAAGTTAATAAGAAAAAGAAAAATATTTCTATTATTTTAGCTATAAATTTTGATTTTCAATGAATAGCTTATTTTGCATTTATTATTTATAAGAATATTCTCAAAGGACTCTGACTTGCGATGAGTATTATACAAATTAGTCAGGCAAAACTTCGTTTTTTTCGTGTTTAAATATTTATGATCATTATTGATGAATTTTTGCAGTAATTTATTTTAAGCTATATTTAAAAAAAAACACAAAACACTATTTTGAACATCACTGTTGTAAATTCTTTCAGTGCTATGTTTTCAATTTGTATTTAAAAATAAAATTTATAGTTTAAATAAATATTTTTAATAATGCAACAAAGTTTATTTTTTAGTTTCAATTTTGTTTACTTTAATGTTACTCTGTATTTTGTGCTGTATTTAATTGAGTGTTATGTTTTCATCCCAGTTTTAAAAAAAAATAAAAAAGTAAACACGATAATATATTTTCACAGAAGACAATTCATTAGAACGTATAAAGTTTTTAATATAAGAATTACGTACTTTAACATTAATATATTTCTAAAAATTTTCTTCATTTTCATCATACTATGCTTCCAAAATAATGATAAAACAAATTCAAATTAATCGTACTTCTGAAAATATGAAGAATATTTATGTCTAAAATTGAAGAATCATGGTAGAACGAAACAACTTAGATGCATTTCTAGTAAAAAAAGATGTGTTGGCCAAGTCTTGGAAAGAAATCAAAGAAAACTGAGATGTGCAAGAGGAGAGAAAAGAAAATAGTGTAAAACAAAATAGTACTGACATTTCACATGAGTGAGGACCGTTGCCAACAGTATCAAAAAAGAAGTAAAATAAAATAAAAGGGAGATAAAACAAAAACAAGAAATACACCGTAAGTTTAGATTTAACTTTTTCTGTTTTTGTTTTTTTACTGTGATCTTTTCTTTTTCTTTCGCTATTTATTTCATCCACTACCCGATGTTCTTAACAAAGAGATACGAGAAAGGCTTCTATTCCCAACGACTTAATACACGAACATGTATAAAAATAACGGCGGCTTCTTTCGAGTTAAAATATCGATAAACATTTTCTGATATCTTATGTGAGATGAAATGGTTCCGGATGTGATAGCTTCGGATATATCTGTTTTCAGCCAGGAAAGTGCTGCTGACAATTTCATTGGATTTCTTTTGAAGTGTCCCAAATATGTGAAAATAGATTTAACGCTTTTTCACATTTTAATCCAAGACAAAGAAGAATATTGAAGATAAAAGAATATTTTAATACTTAGACTTCTTAGAATTAATTTAAAAGACCCATATTTGTAAACAAGTTGTTTCCTGTATTGTTTTTCCAAACAATTTTTATTTTTCTGTTCTTATTTACTTAAATACTTTTACTCACAAATTTAAGAACATAATTTCCTTAATGTGGCACTGATATTTTTGGTAGGGAAACTTTAATATGTTTCCTTACCAAATATATTAAAGTTGCTATAAATATTAATACATGGTATCTATGTAACCTGTGTTATTATTATATGTATAAGTATCTCATAAATTTAAAGTATTATATAATACCAGAATTAAAATAATGTATGTTAAATGAATTTGCATACATATATTCATACTTATTATTAATCACTCTTTGCTTTTTTTAGCGAGATTTTTTCTTTAATGCTTGATGGTCTTAAGCCCTTCAAGATATCGAGTCATACTTAATTATTTTCTTTTACCCACCTTTTTGAAAATACAAGTTTAATATCAACTTTATGTTTTTAAAAATTGCCACTTAGACACATTTCATAATGAGACGGTGCAATATTGCAACAACCACTGAATCTGACCAATCAGAAAGTAAAAACCTGGAAATTTTATGATTAATGAATATTCGTGAAGCTTCTTGCAAGAAAAGTGTAAAATCTGAAATTCCTGGAATGAACAAAATGAATGCTTTTGTTCATTGTGATCTCTATATATCTGGGTTTGTTGTTGCTTTTTGCTATGTGCGTATATCAATAAAACTTTAGACATGAAATTAAATTTTTTTTTCAGTTTCTCGACGGCAACTAGATGAATAAAAGAAAATTTACAAAGTAAAATTTTATAAATTAAACCACCACATGCTAAAAATACCTCTCATACCAGCTTAAATATCCACATATATCTGTAATGAATATTTTTCTATATAAACAAAAGATGTAATGTTTTTTTTTTTGAGTTTAAAGATTGTTATATAATTAAACTTTTTCAAGTAAAAAAGAGCATTTCTTAAAATTTATTTCGTAATAAATACATATTCTTTACTTTCATCTAGAGTAACTATTACAGAATTATGAATGACTTTGGATTGCAGAATGGTGAATTGAACTAAAAGTTTGGAAGTGGTATGCCTCACGCATTTAGCTCGAACTAGCATCTTTTGTTCGAATTAAATTTCGTTGCGTGTTTGTGATCACGTTAAAAATCTATCCACATTGCGAGTAAAATGTCTGACAATGCACTGCTAATTTATGCATTTCTGATGTGATGTTATTGGTATCTGAAAATTTGAATATTGCTACCCTAGCACTTCAAGTTGGACATTTGTGTATGACGGCTCCGGTGGCTTAGATGTAGCGTGCCCGCTTCGTAAGCCCAAGGTCGTGGGTTCGATCCTGGATGAAGTCGATAGATTTTCTGGATGTGAAAATCATAGGCGTGCCTGTCCTATTATTAAGTGGTATGTCTACGATCCATTGAGAATAAATTTGGCAATTATAATAACGACAAAATTCGACGAGAGGTAGCTTTATTCAGGCGTTTAAATGAGGCAGCGGTAGGTGTGCCACCACAGGAATGCTCTCACATTTGGGCGCTAATATGCAGCCAGATAATCAGGAAAAAATATATTTATGCATATTGTTTTTATTATCTACATCTTTCAGTAATGAATAAACTTAGATTTTTTCATTTTATAAATATACTATATGTCCAACTTAAGAATTATTGTATTCTGATACTTTCTCCCCGAATAATGGATATTTTTTTGTATCAATGTTATCTTTTAAATTCATGATAAATCAAGGTAAATTTTGTTCATTACACGTTACTTAAATATTTAATACGGTACAAGAAAATAAGCTCAAAAATACAGCAAAAGAAATAAAAAGAATAAAAAGAAAACACCTTCCAAAAATTAAAAAAATGCTTAAACTTTAGTTCGTGCCAGTATCTTTTGGCACTACGCCATACACAATCGAATGTTGTTACTTTCTAACATTTTTAAAACTTCAGGTTGAATGGAAAAGAAAAATTTAATGTACTCTCAGATATTCTAGATATATTTTGTCCAATACGAAAGCAACTTACTTGTAAAACTGAATCTCAAATCCGATATCAAGGCATATGAAAGCTACGTAAATTAGAAGAAAAAAAACTCACCTGGAAAAGTCAATTCGCTGTTCTTTTCAGAAACATTTCTCAATTCTTTCAAATGATACAATTCTTAAGAATTCAAACTAGTTTATTAGTTACAATGATTTTATTTAACATTTTAAAAGTATTTTTCTTGAGCAAAATGATAAAAAAATGTAAGAAAGTTTTAAGCGTGGGGATTTTTCTCGAACAACATTTATTCTATTTAATCTTTGCGGAAATTTATTTTAACTGTATTAATATTTCAGAAAGCAACTTGATTGATTGGGATTTCAATAAAAATATTTGATAAGGAAATATTTTTTATTACTCCATAGCACTAAAACATAAGGTACTTTTTATTAAACTTTGATTTACATATACTTTGCATATTTATATAACCAATTACATTTTTTTAAAAACTTCATACTAAAACAGCAAGCATTGTTTCATTAGAAAATTTTGCTTAAAGGCTATGAATGTAAATAAGATTAATAGCTATAGATTTAAAGTTAATTATTTTCAAATTATATTCAAATACGGAAGTGAACTATAAAGTTAACTTATTCTACCAAATAAAAACAAAAATTCATCATAAAAATAGATTACTTAATCTAGCATACTAAGGATAATCACAATTTACAGGAAAAAAAGGCCACACAAATTTTATATGAAGTACATTTAAAATTTTAATGATATAAATTCATACACTTAAAAATTTTCAGTTACATCAAATCAATCAATTCAAAGAAATGTAATGCAAATATACCAAACTTAAAAAATGGATGCTTAATATTTCTAACTAAAATAAATTTTAATGAGTTTAAAAGTACTTTATTTGTAAATTTAAATAATTTCTTATAACTGAAAATATATTTGGAAGTTAGAATAAGTGTATTTCGTATAGTTTCATAGAAAAATCATCATAAAAACTAAAGTACTAATTTCCAAGTCTAATTTTTCGCTCAATAAAAATAAAATTCCAATTAGTTAAAAAACAAAACAAAAAAAAACCTAAAGGCAAAACCAATCACAAAACATTTAGTCCTATAACTTACAAAAATTCTCATATTCATCGATAAATAAAGTTTCGTAATTCCTATCGTAAGAAGAAAAAAACTGTATTTAGAAAAAAAATCGGTTACAAATCTCCTTATATTTCCGTAAGAGCAAATATAAATAAAATAACATTGTTTATCGACGTATTAAGAAAAAGTACTAATAATTTGACCACATGCTAAATATATTTTCTTTCAAATGTGTTCCCTTAATGATGTAAAGTAAATATAAGTAGTCTGTTTGCAAATAACTACATAACTTCATACTATACATGAAACAGAATATTCAGATGAAAAGCTACAATAAAATGCCATTGTTGTATTTTGTTCGGAAACGTCGAAAGGTACTTAAATATGATGGAAGAATCCCCTCACAAACCTCAACGCACGAAATATACAAACAGATTGTCAACATGTAAAGCTGTTCTGAAAAGACATTCCGCATATATTCCAAGGAAAAGAAACAATATCTTCTTTCCCTCAACAAATCCAGTGCCACATACCGGGTAATAAGCAATTCAGGTCTCTACCACAATTCTCATTTATTCAGAAGATATTCACCACCACATACTCGTTGCTCAAATATTTACCAAGCGCCAGGGTATTTCTTCCTCTTCCATTTGTATATCAGGAAAGAGGAATAAATTAAAAATTAATGCTCGTATTCTGAGCTTTATTAATGCAGTAATAAGCGGTAAAATATAACTGCATGCAGTGTAAGTGATTATGGAGATGATTAATTGCGAGTGAGTAATGAAGAAAATGTTAACTAAGTTAATTTATCATAACTACTTGCCTGGAGAAAAATCAACTCTTTCTGCTGGAAGGAAAGCATTGTTACAGTGTGAGACATTGTAAGTCAGATCCAGTTCATATGTAAATGTGACGATGGATGACAAATTGCGGGAGGAGGTATATTCTAAAAATGCTAATGAAGCCACGGCGTCAGATACTATAGAAGGATTGAATTTTTAAATTCGAATTCTTAAGGAGAAGATAAAGGCAATCTAAAACTTCAAAACTATAAATAATAAAGTAATACCTTATTTTTGAAACGTTAACATTAATTAAATTTATAAACTAATATTGTCAAATTATTTCGATGGTCCTATATATATTTATAAGATTCTTTGTCAATATAGTAACACAAAATTCATTCACTAATATTATTTGATTTTTAAGCCAAATGCATTCACAAATATAAAATTTTAAAAACGGTGCCCAGACACAATTAGTTTGGTGCAGACCTAATATATTTTATAATTCAGTCTAATAACAGAAAGTACATCTGAGCGGATTCCTTACTAATGAGGTTTTCATAGAGCAACATTTAAAAACTATGAGTCAAGTCATATTTGAATTTCAACAGGTTAATTTTGAACTAAAACAGCCAAATAGATAGACTATTGTTGATCGAACAATACTAAGCCAAAAGACTACTTCTAACTTCAGTTCATCTTGATGTATAAATGCTTATGCCTTATAAACTGATTTTCAAAAAGACATTTTTCCGCATAATAAATATAGCTTCGTACATTTACATGCACGTTATCAAAATCTCATTTTTAAAGTTAGATTTTCTAGAACTAATAACATACTTTAGTTGTTTGCAAATGCTCAATAACTGCAGTACCCCCTTATATCTCAGCCTGACATTGCTGCCCCCTAAGAATTTGACACTCCTCCCTAATTCCCAAAATATGGCTGAAAGATTTAAGGATTTCTCAATCATTCCTCAAAGACTGCCTCTGCATTTACACGGATCTTTTTAACACTTATTTTCCCTTTAAGTAATTAAAACATTACAGAATACTAACTTTAAGTAAGTAAATAATATATATTTAATTGTATTAATTAAATTATTAAGGAGAAGTATATTGTTACATTTCTATTACAAATGTTGTTTTATCAATTTTAATATTTGAAAACTGCAGTGTCGATTCCGGTTCAAATTTATCCAGACAGTTTCTAATTTATATTTCATATAAAGAACAATTGAAAATGTTTTTTCCCACATAAATAAGTAGTTTGAAAAGACATTAAAATTCTTTCCGAACTTTCGTGTATAAATCCGAAATATTTTCCTGTCACTGACTCTAAAGTTTTGGAAGGGACTTATTCTTGTAAGCCAATTTCAAAGTTCCATCTTTGGAAATTTATATCAGCCGATCTTCTACTTCGTGTTCTTTTAGTTTTTTTTTTCATTGAATGCAGTTTAAATATCTAGTCTACGATGGTACATCTTTCAATTTTTTCCACAAGACATTTTATAGTTTGTAAAAGAGGGAAATCTCAACATTAAAAGAGCGCGTACCCCTAGAAAAATAACTGAGGACACCCCAGGAGTCCGCCTATTACAGTTTAATAGCCTCTTCTATACTTCATAATACACCATTTTCTCATATGAAATAATTTACTTCAAAGATAATGGTTTAATACTTTTTATTTGTGTAGTGAATTGGATATAAAGAACTGTAACTCAATGAAATACATTTCATTGAAAATTGCTGAATTGAATGAATTCTCTCATCTTGATTTTAATATATTCTCTTAACTTATTGAGAATGAGCAATACATCTAATATATATGATACGTGTGGTTAGTAAATCATCAAATGATTTGAACTTTAAAATGAAGTTTAGCAAATATTTCCCTTTTTTATACGCAAATTGGTTTCCTGACCTGATTTTAATAAATTGTCTAAAAACATTATATCAATTAAAAAGTAATTTGTAAAAACTAAAGTAAGTCGAAATTTTTTATCCTGCAGTCTGTGAAAAAATATCTTAAAAATACTTCATCAGAAGCATTTTACACATTCAACAAACTTCGTTTTTTCCTCTTTCCACAGCTCTTTTAAATCTAGGAGTTCTTTAATTAGAGTTTGCAAAAGTGAAAAAAAACCCCAGAGAAATTTGATTTGTAACAACGGAAATGAAATTCAAACAATACGTCCTCAATAATACAATTGAACGTTCAACAATCCTCAAATTTATTCAGACTTCGCACATTACAATGGCGTATTCAAAAATAATAAAATTAAAACCCCATTCCTTTTTTTACAACACTGAGTTTTCGAAAGGAAAAAAAAAAGTTCTTTTGTCCCCTCCCCCTTTTTTTCTCCCTTTGCCATTACAATGAAAAATCCTCAGCCGCTTAAAGTGCTCTTTTTCTTTGCACTGGCCACTATTTTATCTTGGTTAAAGTGTGCTTGAAAATGCTGGCAAATAAAATGGTGGTGCAAAGCTCGAAGGATTTCAGCCATCGACGCGACGCTGGGAAAGTATTCACTTCGGCAAAGTTAAAGTAACCTCTCTTCCGTGGGCTGTTGCACTTTATAGCAGAAAAGTTGTACTAGATAAGGAATTTAGACTATTCAGATAGATTGGATTGAATGTAATACGATGCTAAATCTATCAAGAACATTGTAAAACGATAAGATGTTTTTATTCTAGCTTAGACCATATAACTGCACTCTAATTCGATTTTGTTCTAAGAATACACTATAGGGATTCGGCAGATTCATTGTTTGAGATTTCCACATTCATTTATTTCACTTGTCTTACTGATATTAGACATTTTCAGTAGGTTAGAAATAAGGCACCAAGATAATTAAATTTAATCTTTGAGGCTTAAAATCAAGTATAGTTTGAATAATTTAATACTGTGAAATATAATATAAGATATATTTTTCGATAATTTCAACAGAGAAAGTATATGGGAAGAAAAAACTTACAAAACATATTATTAGACTTTAATTTTACGTAACATGTGGAGAAATACGATGGCGAGTCAAATATAAAAAAATAATATAAAAACGTAATCGAGAGTTACTCGACCGATATGTGGTTTATTTCCCCCGAATGTTTAGAGTAGTATATTAAATTAACTTTACTTCGATTAAGAGAAAAGCCAATGCACTCAAAACCACTAAAAATTTTTAAATTGTTCACTCAAGTTGGACTTATTTACGAGCAACAATTATGAGACAAACTTACAGCATCTTCAAGGTCATTTGCATACTTGCGACCTCAATAATGAGTCTTTACTGAAATGGGTTTCAAATTATAAAAATTTCAGTGGATTTGACATTGTGCTTCCTTTAAAGTTCAATACTTATTTTCTGTACCACTTCCGTAGGTGCTTTGTGTTTACTCATTGTACTAGAGATTATAAGAAATACAATATCTTAAGAATGAACATAATAAATCATTTCAGAAGAATATGACACTGATAAACATTTATTTAAATATTGAATACTTTTTCGTTGCTTATATGGAACTGAACTGAGCTCAGTGGCGCAACAGCCCACTGTGCATATCTCAGTTTACGTGGTGGCGTGCATGTGCAAATGCTTCGATCAAGTGGTCACTTTGATACGAGTTTATTTGAAAAGTATTCAAAAATCTCATTTCCCTCATTCTAAAAAGTTTCCTTTATTTTTATCTACTTCGTGAAATAACAAAGTTTATTTTTCAAGCACAATTTGTAATATTAATGAACTAATTGTAATATTTGTTTGTAGTATTAATGGGCATATATAATATATTTAGTTCATTAATACTTGTTAAGTTTTGTTATAAATGAGTTCAATTACTTAATAAGTTAACAAATATGATGCTTAAAATACACTTCAAAATTATGTTACAATTTTTAGACAGAATAAAAATTAGCATAACAAAAGCTAAAAGTGTATTAACTAACAATTTAGCAATTTTTCTCTAAACCACTCAATTTCTTTTAGTTTACATTCATGTCTGCTACAGTACAAAAAAAAATCCAATTATGTGTCTTGTTCATCATGAATCTTGAACAAATTTTCACTTTAAAAATGCATGCAAGGACAATTACATACACTTACGTGCAAAAATTAAGGAACATATATATTTTCAAGGAAATCTTCAAGAACTAATGTGTAGGTGTGAACTGTTTCTATTAAAATTGAACAACGATGATAAAGTATGTTTTTTTATATAAAAGAGTCAATTACGGCCACTAATTCTATTATTTTTAGCAATTTAAGACAATTGTTAATCCAATTACTTCAAAAAATATTATGCATAATTTTAGCTTTACTTGTGTTTCTAAAGGTTTGTGATATTTTTGAAATTTTTTGCTAACGATATCGATAACACAACGTTTGAAAAACTTATTTCAAAGAAGGGCAGTTAAAAGATTGGAAGTATACCATACATAAGCAGAAAAGTAAACCAAAGTATTTTGAACTGTGGTTTCCAGACAACGGAACTAATTCATCGAAGATAGACAGCATCTACATGGTCAGTAGGTACCCAAGATCCACTACAAAGCAAGATATCCACTACTTAGACTTAACTGTCAAGTGCAATAAGAGTATAGCAACTTTTCAATTCCCAACTCCACAGCTTTTGGTAAACCGGCATTAAGGTATATTGTTTGTTGAAGGCTTAACAGGTTAAAGTTTTATATCAGTAGACTATAGTGAGCATTCAACTGATTCCAGGTCACAGATAAGATCTACTGTCATGATGTAGATAAAATCATCATTTGAAACAGGAGTAGTGGGCTTTTGCTCTATGCAAAGATGTGTAGAAATTCAACCTGAAGATTGATCCTCGACGTGTTCAGGTACAGAGATAATCCATGATTCAAAACTATTCCGCCAAAATCATTTAAATAGACAATAATGGTGGTGCTGGTAACATTGTTTGGGCAATATTAGCATGCTACTGAAAAGAGGCACAGAATTTCCAAGTATTTTAAAAAATGCAACCTGATTACTCTGAGGCGCAAAAATGAAATCTTAGAGCCATATGTGAAACTTTTCAAAGACTCTGTTTGCCCACAGTACATTTTATAGACATTTTAATCTTGGCGTTTAGAGCTTAAAATGCCGACAAATACACTCAAGAGCCAAAACATTATGACCACCTGTCAATACGAGTTGGCCCACCTTTGGCGCGCAACACAGCTTCAAACCGCCTTGGCATGGATGCCAAAAGCCTTTGGTAGATGGCCGGAGACAGATTGTACCAGATGTTTAAGCAATGGTAACGCAAATCCGAGATATTGCGAATTGGTGATTTTTGAACTCTGAGCTTCCGTCCCATGACATACCCAATGTGTTCTATTGGATTGATATTCGGTGAGTTACGCGGCCAGGACATTAACTGGAATTCAGCATCATGTTCCTGGAAGCACTCCAAATCAATTTTAGCCTTGTGACACGGGGCGTTGTCTTGTTGGAACATTCCATTTCCAGCTGGAAAAACAGAGGCCATGTAATTGTGCAACTGGTCCGCAATGATGTTCAGATACCCTTAAGCATTCATGGTTTGCTCTACCACAACCACGGGTCCAAGAGACGTCCAAGAGAACGTCCCCCAAAGCATAATACCGCCACTACCAGCCTGTGTATGATCTACTGTACATTGAGGGAGCAGCTGTTCGCCTGGAAGACGGCGTATCCTGACACGGCCATCAGCGTGATGAATGACAAACCATGATTCATCTGACCAGGCAACTCTCTCCCACTGATCCATGGACCAGTCGCGATGTTCCCGGGCCCAGTGCAGGCGCATTTGGCGATGACGCTTGGTCAGCAAAAACACACGAGTGGGACGTTTGCTGCGTAGCCCCATATCCATCAGTGTCCACTGAACAGTGTGCTCCGATACTATTCCACTTGGCCCTGCATTATATTGTGCTGTCAGCTGAGCCACTGTCTGGCTCCGGTTTTGCTTCACCATGTGAGACAGTCTCCGACGACCTTTTCCTTTGATAGCGTGTGGAAGTCCAACACTATGTCGTCTACTGCTGGTTTCACCGTCAATCATCCACTTTGCATAAGTACTAACAACTGTAGATCGCGAACTACCCACAAGTCGTCCAGTTTCGGAAATGCTTGTTCTGAACTTCGAGTCATTAGAATCTGCCCTCTATCAAAGTCACTTAGATCCGCAGCCTTTCCCATCACACACAGAAGTAAGTGAAAGAATTATTCTTCAGACTCTCCAGCAACAGTTAAATACCACTTCACCTGATTACGTGCATTCCACGTCATCCATGTGAGTTCATTGCAAAAGGTAGGGATGGTCAAAATGTTTTGGCTGTTGAGTGTAGCCCCTAACAAAGATATTAAGAGAAAAAAAAACTAGCCTGATCTTCAGAATATTGAGTAGCATAAAATATGTTTGGGATGATAATGACATATGATTATCTAACTGATCTACTTCGATCTAGATGAAAAATACCAACTCGGGCAAATAACAATGGTTTTCCATTAATTTAATACAAATAAACGTATTTAATATTCAAAATTGTAAGCAAAATATTCTTTTTTAGCAAATTTTATTTTCTAATTATTACAGAAATAGTTGGGATAAATACACCCATCAATCTTTAAAGAAAATTTTTAATTTTATTTGTGAATATATTAACACACCTTACAAAAATGTTCTTTTTAGGACTATTTGAAGCACTTGAATGCAGCAAATTTAATGTATTGAATTAAGAGGAGGTGGAATGTATATGCGGGGAAATAATTATTTCAGAATTTTGTAACATATTTGGGATGGATGGTGATATAAGAACCGTGAATAAAAATAGAAAATATGTTCATTTAATTAAATGTTTACTATATTGTACATGTTTTTAGGAAATTAATTATTATTATAGACATGCTATTAATTTTTAAGTTACATTTTATACTTAAAAAGGTATATTTATTAAAGAAAGAAATAAAGGAACTTTTAACAAATAAGTGATAAGAATCACCGGAAGATTAAAAGAATAATAATAAAAATATTAGCATATATATATAAAAAAATCCTATTTTTAGTTCATTTCCATGATATTAAATCTTTAATACTTCCATTATTATCTTTGAACACAACTAGAAATGTGTCATATAATAAATATATTCTGTGATATATTCAGACATTTCGTACAGTGTCCAGCTGTTACAATGTGCGGAAATTGAATTAAATTGTCAGGAATTGTCTCAAAGATCTCTCTCAGACATTTTAATTGTTAATTAATGTCATTGCATATAAAAGGTTGATTGAATGATTCCAAATTGCCACTAGGTTGGTTAAAAAGCTCATAAAATCTAAACTTTCATTCGGATTTTACATCAAAATGGTGAAAAATTAAGGGAAATGAGTTATGTGTTGGATACGGAAAAGTCTGAAAATTCTTATTTGATGTTCAAGTAATGGCAAAGGAGCTCAATTTAACTTATTTGAATAATATTAAGAAAATTAAACTAAATAAATGAAGAAAATTAGATTAGATAAAAATGAATTCGTTGTCGTAAAAAATAAATTTAATTTTAAATTTTAATTTCTTATTATTTTGGAAACAAAACATTTATTGAAAAAACCAAAACAAATCAAATGTATTTCATATGCCCAAGTATATTGATTATGTGAATTTTTTATTAAATTATTTGCAAAACATCAAAAATGGAAGACTTTTAATTCTTAGATATTTGGGATAAAATTATTTCTAATTTATTTTTAATGGCCCAATTTTAAAACAAAAAATATTTTTAAATACTCTATTTTTATTTAAAAGAACGCTCTTGATTCTTATTTTTTGTAAAAATATTTTCTTCACAAAATGCATCGCTAAAATATTTGAGTTTCTATTTGAATTTATACTCATTATCTTATGTAAAAAAAACCAAATTATACGTTGATTTACAAAAATGAAACTTTTCAATGCACCGAATTTTCCATTATCCCATTGAACTAATGTATGAGCAAAGAATTAGAATTAAAAAAATGTAGATATGCAAATGTTTTTGCTTTAAGGCAAAGAAGCGTAGTTTTTAAATAAGTACATCTTTTTAACAAACATTCTTGAAACATTTTTTTTAGAAAAAAATATATGGTAGATGAATTAAATAAATTGGTATTATGTTTTCAAATTAAAATTTCCGATGAAAAGTAATAACTTTTTTTCACATTTTGTAATCCCTTTTATGAATATAATAATAAAAATTTCGTGTTTATATTAATAACTTTTTTAAAACTTTTTTTTTTAAAATCTTGTATTACATCAAACGCTTTGGGCAAATGTTTTTAATTATTAGGAATTGAAAACAAGTTTTGTTTATGTATGTATGCACTGTATTTCATAAAATGTGAAACACCAAAACCAAATTACTCGAATTAAATGTGAAGTAAACACGTCATACCTTATGTTAGAATACTTATACTTTAGAGCGTGACGTTATTTCAAAAAATATAAATCATATATTAAGATATAATACGCCAATGATTAATTTTCGTCTATCTGTGAATAAATAGTTTAAATTTCAATGCAGTGCAAAGGTTCATTCAGATAACAAATACAAATGCAATGCCAAAGGTTAACTTCCACATTCTGCACACCACTTGGACAGTAACAATGCCTTGTAGGTATGACCGCACAGATAACACCATTTGAGAGAGAACATGGCGTTATTCTCAAAGAAGAAATGTGGTCGTATCACAGGAACAGTGCATTAGTGAGAGTTATGTGAAAGTCGCAAAGGCTAATGCTATAAAACAACATGCCAACGGACCTCATAATTTTGAATTTCAGTTAAGTTATATATATAAACCCTTCATTTCTCCTAACTACCACACATCACAAACAGGATAAACACTAAACTTCGAAGGATTTAATGTGTTTCGATTTCCTCTAGACGACGTCTTCAGTTGCACTAGGACTCGAACCCGTGACACTTCGGCCACCAGTTAATGACCAAAACCACTAGGTTACAGATACATTCGATAATTTTGGAAGAAATGGATGAACATGGCCCTTTAGAAACCATATATTTACATATCAAGAAACGGTCAATCGAGATTGATGACAGAAGACGAAGGTAAATTGATCGTCCGATTGGCACTTGGCTGGGTGATTTTCTCATTTATTTTATTTATTCTTTCATTTTTGTAAATTTCATATTAATTCCATTATTATTGTGTAAGTGCTTCCTTTATTCTGCAGGATCGGGACGCATAAACACTAACCCGCGGACAGCCGCGTCCATTAATAGCCATGAATGCTGCGATTTTAATTTCTAGTCAACGATATGTTTAACAAACATCTAAGCCTGGAAAATTTTATCTATGTTTGTAATTCTTGGCCAATGATTCAGGCTCACGAATTTGCTACAAAATATTTTCTTGATCAAGATCCACTTATAAAAATTTGTTTCATGTAAGCTATGTGAACTGTGCAGGTAATTGTAGTCTTAGGAAGCATACGTCTCTTTGACGACAATCCTATGCTGAGTTTTATGTTGTGGTGATAATTAATAATGACACCTAAATTGAAGTCATGGAATCCTTTTTTTTTCTCTCGATGTTTCTTTCATCAAACTATTGAAAACTGTTCAAAATCTCAGACTTTATCCTAGATTCTCCTCTGGGAAATATTACTTTATTTTTTCAACTACGCATAATTGCTATCGTAACAAAGCATAGATTTTCTTCATAGATCACATTTATTATTTTAACTTTAAACCCGAAAGAAATTATATGCTCTTGTTTAAACTGATTCATAATAGGACTTTTTTATTTACACACATATAGATATATTCTCAACATAAAATTACGATTTATATTAATTGTGTATAGGATTTGAAATAAGAAACTCTAATCGAATAAGAAATCCTTCAAACTTTTATAAAACTTTCATAAATATATGACAAATGGCACACATACTTATTCCACGGTTCTTATTTTGTCAATTTTAGCTTGAATAATGCAAATAATGATTTTGATCTATTGCATCTTTTGTGCATTGTATCTTATTACCTACAAAACTTTTCGCATTAAGAAAATTTCGATTTAATATTTTCTGATCTTTCGTAGGGAGGTAAGAAAATATTTTTTCTTTCGGAAAGCGAAGGAAAAATTTAATTTAAAAAATAAATATAAGCATATATCCATACTAATATGCTTTGATTTATGCTTAATACCAACTGTTTATTGTAAAAATTTTTGAAGTAATATTTCAAATTGTTTCTGATATTTACTTCTCAGTGTATATTATTTTTTATCATTTATTGATAAGAGGAGTTATCTAGAATTTTATTTAAGCTATTAAAATTATGCTTTACAAATATAAAGCTATATTTCATTTAATAGCATATGAATATTTTTTGTTATAAAAATCATCTATTTTGCTGAAAAATGGAAATTTTTCAAATAGTTAGTCTATTACCGACCTGCTTTTTAATTTGGAATACCAACTAACACCCACATCCGGAGATTTTAAATATAATTTATGCTTTCTAATGTTTTGAGAAATTTAGCAAATTTCCTCTTTTATGGGTGGCTATATCATCAATAATATACTTTGAAATATAGTATATAGATAGCTTGAGTAGAGAGTTAAAACATAACATGATAAGGATACAAAAGTAAACAAAACAGTCTTAAGTGATGTTTAGCAGTGGTTTAGTTTGCCACGTGTTGTGCATTGCAGTTCAAAAAGCATCTTAGTTTTAGTAGACATGAATGAAGAAAAAGATTCTTAAATTTAATATATAATATCTAACAAGATTTATTTCTTACTTTAAGAAAAAAGTTCCTTTTCTTAGATCACAGACATTCCTGTATGTATCGTACACAATTCCTGCTCTTCCCAATTGAGATCTTCAAAATTTCAGCAACAACATTGGATAAAAACTTGTGATAGAAAATTTCTCTTGGCACCTTTTATTCCCAATTGGCAGGGGAAAAAAGCAAATAGGTGTCAATTCCTGTGGGCTGTTGGCCGCCAAAGATCTACGTGACTGTTCCTCTTTGTTCGCCTGAGAGAACTCTATGTGTGTGTGCTTTGACGCTACCCTCCCTCCGTGTGAAGTTCACTAGAGTGACTGATGTGTTTACCCACTGGAAAAGGCAAAGACTTCCACATCTTCTCTGCTTTTCTTTGAATAGGAAAAAAATGTTTCGTCTTTCAAAAAAGAATATTTTATACAGAATTTCACGATAGGTAGATATTTATATAGCAGTTGTACCTTAGTATCATAAAATCTTTTGATTAAAGCTCCTGTACCAAATATTTTGATCTAAAAAAATAATTACATAAAAATCAATAATTTTGCTTCCATTTTTTCAATTTCAATCATTGCACTAAGCAAAAAGATGCAAACCAGAACTGTATTCCATTAACATTCTTATTATATTTTAAAATTTATTTCAATTTTTTCTTCCTCAATCTAATGTTCAAGATCACGAAATTCATTGACTTGTCTAAAGTATTTCCTTTTGATAAAAAAGCCCGTTTTTTGTGTAATTTTTCTTTTTCTTGAAAACCATATTGTATTCAAAAGAACACGAAGCAATTAATCACTCAATATGTGTATGATAATGGTAATTTAGTCTCCTGGTTGAACAACAGTTGAACTTTTCGTAAAATTAAAGCCAAGCAGGGAGCATCCAATAAAGAAAAATTTAAGCCAAGCAAGGAGGAGAGTCGTCTAAACCGGAAGTATTTTTGACTTTCAGAAGTGCGAAGAGAAACATTTCCATATGCATTGACAAATAAACCGTGACCCAAACACCAAATGTCTTAAAAACTCATGGAAAAATTTGGCCCCTGTAGGTCCAATCCCGAGTCACCTGGAGAGAGCAGAGGCTGTTGCGCGCATTCGCTCAACCACCAGACATGAATTTTTGGGAGTATACTTCCACTGGCTTGGTGTGGTTGATGACAATTCCTGCCAGCTCTGAGGCCAACTGACAGAATGGATGGAGATCACCTGCTCCTATGCACTTGACTCTATGAATATCCGACTGATGGCGGCGTCAGTCGGTATTAGGAGACTCGGTGTCTCAAATGGTTAATAAGCCAAGGACAGGCGTGGGAAATAAATAAAAAATAATAAATAAATGAATGTAAACTCTGAAAAAGCATATGACTTCAGAGTTTACTATAAGAGGAAAAGCATGGGAAAATCTTCATTGAATAAAAAAATTTAGCTTCGTTATATAACATATTTAATCCATATAAAACGATAAATACTATTTATTGAGTAAAAATTTAATAAAATCTTTTTCCTCAAAAGTGCCTACTTTGGATTATATGAAAGTGAGACTAAAACTTTAAGACTTCTAAATATCTTTTACATATGTAATTTAAAGTGAGCTAAGAAACCAGAAAAGAAAACTTATTTGAGTGACTCTCTCGTCTTATTCTGAAGATAAGTAATTTTAGTTTCCTGTTATTTTGTTTACCAGGCGCTATTTTAAAATAAACAATAAATAATGATATTGTTCGTTTCAAAATAATCTCATGCCTTTTTCTTAGTAGTATTTGCAAAACAATGAGCATTATTTTGTTCTGGTGTTTCTTAAAAAGTAAGGAATATAACCGTAACTTCAAATGAAACATACAAATGAAACTGAACATTATTTTTGAAAGCAAAGTGTGAAATCTTTCTTATGGTATCCAACTACACTAAATTCGTTATTTGTTTTCAAAAATTGACAATGTTTTATGATTTTATTTTATAGGTGATATTATTAACTTTATTAAAATACCAAATATACTGTTTTCCATTCACAGAACAAAAACTACATGTGTTTCAGTAAAAGCATATATCATTGCTTTAAACAAGATGTCATACTTTAAAACGCGTTGTACTCGAAATGTATTTTTTTTTTTTTGGAAAATGCTTAAACGGAGCCAGCAATTGCTCAAAAAGTTTCGAAAATAATTAAATGAATTTTTTTGCGTTTATTTTGTATAATAGTACAAGTGTTTTAATCTTCCGATTAATTAATCACTGTTTTAATACAAATTATACAATCCTTTATGAGAATATAATCACTGTTTTTTAAGCAATTTCATATAATAACCAAGATAAAGTGCACTAGTTTTTGCAAAAATCAAAACATCTCTTGTCCTGAAGGTCATTTTAAATGAATAGTAAAGCAACCCATCAAAACTGAAAAATTGAGAGTTGTTGCTAAATTTTTGTACAGAGTGGGCATCGTTTATGTTCTTTTTGTAACTTTTTACATTTTGTTCCCCCTTTTAGTAATAATAATTTTCTTTTTCTCTTCTTAATTTTCACATATCTTTTTCTTAAAATGTATTAAATAAATCTAAAAACCACAAAAAAATCCTCATATCTCCATTTTTTAAAAAAAACGTTTTCGCAAGTAGTCGGGTATTTTCAACTAGCTATCTACACAACCCCTCTTTATTAATCTGGCATCCTAGACAAAGAGTAGTACCATATGACCTCTCGTTCAAAACGGACTATAGATAAAACACACCTAATTCAACGGCTATCCAATCTTTTGGTCCATATAATACGTAGTCGTGCTACACATGTATGGGTAAAACGACCTGCTATTGTGAGGAGAAAGTGTCAAAAGTGAATCGGAAGAATACGTCAATGAGTTGGAGTGGCACATCCATATGATGTTCGACATACATCAACAAGTTGGTGGTCGACAGGCTGTACTTTGCCCCAAAACAGCGAATGGTGGTCCGGACAAAGTCTTAGTGTTCCGAGTGTAGGTCCATGTTCTTTCAAATCAGAAACTGATGGGGCGTGAGAAAGTCTCACCCAAAAGATTTACAGAGATAGATTGGAAAGTGTCCGAGGGATAATTGAGATCAGCGAGAGATCTGTGAGAAGTGTGTGGAAAAGAGCCCTGCTTTACAATTTTATCGGGTCTTAAACGCTATAGTATATAGGAAAAAGGGCCTAATAAAGGACGATACAAAGTGTCTAATAGCTAGATGTATAGCCTTCTTATTTATAGATATAATAGTTATATACGTTAATCTACGATAAAAATTAAAATACAAAGTAATTTTACTAAAGTTGTGCCAGCCACCTCACTACCAAAAAGATTTAAGTGAAACTTAGGGTCACTACAATACAAAATAATACAAGTAAATAAAAAAAAACAATATAAATAGCATATTTAAAACACATGATATAAAAAATCCCTGCACATTTAGATTAAACAGTTCCAGTTTTGTTAAAATGTGAGTTGTCTTTATCTTATGATATCGATATATATTTTTTGCCTTATTCCTTAATTGCTAAAATGTAGAGCCCTGATGAGTGATAAGATATCTGTTACTGGCACCGTAACATTTGCAGAATTGATAACAAAAGAAAAAAGAGTCGTTTTTTCCCTTTCAATGTCGTAAGAAAAAATACTGTTATTAGACATAATGGCTTAAGGGAAAAACATTCTTTTGCAACTTGTTTTGTGCCATTATTTTAGATAGAAGGAAGCAAAATAAGAACGAATGGCATAATAAAGACAGTATAACGAAATTACTTCTGTTATTAAGTACATCAAAGATATGTGTTTATACATATATATATAATATAGATAATATGTTTTGAAGTTATCTTATTTATTTATAAATTATAATTTAATACTACTGAGATAACTTTGTGTAATGCTGTAGTCTAATCATATTCGTATCGATAAATAAATATACCAAAGAATTCTTAGCATTATTAAAAAAATATGTCACACCTGTAAATGAGTAATCATACCTGATTGACTCAATACGCGATGAACTTCTTTATTATGAATAACTGAAATTTTGAAATATTACAGAAATATAAGAAAAGTGTAATTATAAGCTATATTTCTGTAGCAATTAATTCATAAAGTGTTATTACAATAAGAATAATTATTTTTTAATATTTTTCAACCAGTTATTAAATTGACTATAAACGTGTTTGTTTACTCATATTATTCGGTTATTGAAGTAACAAACATAAAGTAAACCACAAATGTTTAACGAGCTATAAACATTTAGTAAATAAATATTTCAAGCTTCAGTTTCAGCGTTTGATTCTTTTTTCCCATACTACTGTGTAAACAAACGTTCAATGAGAGTAAAAAAGGTAAATTTCTGTCTTCTACAATCGGTGAAAATGTAAATATATATATATATATATATATACTCTGTAAAAATAAGATTGTAGCATGAATTGATTTTCTAACCAATATAAGGATATAAAAATTAGTTTCTCTATTCAAATAAGACAAATTTACAACGTCCTGGGTTTCAATATGAAACAATAACTAATCATTAAATGATATTTTACGCAAAATAGGCAGTAATTAGTTAAAAATAACGGCGGTAACTTCATAAACTTTTTTAAATACCTTAAGCGAGAATGGCAATTGACCAATCCGCTAAAAATCTGAACTCGATTCTTAGAAACACCCAAAAGTATCCTTGGCAAAGACTTCAAAATATCCTCAATTTACTTTCAGTGCCAAATCAAATCTGAAAAATTGTACCCTTCCTCTATTAAATAACTGGTTCTTGCTTAAACATAATATCATCGGGATTTTGATACAAAAATGGTAATAATTGTAAACTATTTGGTTTATAAACAATTTTCAGAAGTTTAAGCTTCTGTGATGGTTGAAGAGAGAGAATCAATTTTAAAAGTAAATCAATGTGTTAAACAATATATCGTATTAATAAGGTAATTCAAATTCTTCACCGATTTCTTCAATGATTGATTAAGATTGGTGAAAGTTAGGAAAACTGGATTATGTGCGAAATAAAGTTATATTCCAATACCTTTCACAAATAATTGATTAACAAATACTTATTTCTAAAACTAATAATTTTTAAGATAAATCATTAGTTTATTCAATTATATTCAATATAGAATGCCTTAAAAGTTCAATTTTTGTTTATATTCTGAATCAAATATTTTTATAGCTTTTTTTTGTTTAACAAAATTTAGATTTCTGGTCATATTTGTGTTAAGTATAAAACAAGTATATTTTAAATTGCTTTGCTTTTTGTAGCCAAATTTAAACAAATCAGAGAAGTTAAATAATGCAATAACAAATACATCTATTACGATAACAGAGGATCTAAGAATTACTTTACCATTTTACTAATGAATGTACCTTCCATTTAAAAGTCTATCTCAACCCCGTAAGATTGATATATATCAATCTTACAAGGTATTGACATCTCATAAACGCATTCAAAATTTATTTATCACCTTTAAACCAGTCTTTTTGAAAGAAAAATCTGTAAAACAATAACTAAGAGTTCATTCAGAAAACATTTACTTTTAATTTATTTTAAATGTTCCTCAGTTTGCTGGAGCAATAGAACCGAAACTTAAATTCAAGAGGTTTACTTCGAAAATATAATAAAGAAATTAAAAACAAATGAAGATGCATTTTATGATTTATGTTAATAGTATAGAAAAAATAGTGAAAGAAGCGTTCGCAAGTTGAAATTCCGCTGAAGGAAAATTGTAAAAATTAAATTATTTTTTCATTTACTCTGAAGTTACGTTATAATATGTATATAATCTATATTTAAAATATGAACGTTTTACGTTCTCTTTTATAATCAGTACATAACTCTTTTATCTCTTAAAGTGCATGTATATTAAGATGGTCCAAGCTATTAAAAATATCTGCATGCACTTTCAATTAGATCAAAAATACAACAAAATTTTCCACACTAAAATATTATTTCCAAACTCCACATAACATTAAACTAAATATATTTTGTAAAAGATCTTCTGTACAATCTGTGTATAGAATGAAGAAATATAATTACTTTAGGGTATGATATTGAACAAATAACATAAAGAAGCTTAATTTGAGTTATTACAAGTAAAAAAAATGTGCTCATAAAGTTTAATACTCAGTAAGGTTTAGACATAAAATGAAATTGGTCGCTTCAAATAAATTAAGTAATTTTCGTTACAATTAAAACTAATATCACAATCAATGGTCTAAAAGAAACTAACTTTCGAATTGAAGTCTATTGACTATGCCAACAGGCTTCAAAGACAATTTTTCATAGGTCCACATTAAATAATCTCTTTAATTAAAATTAATTCTTTATTTTAAGCTAAATTTTAAAAGCTAAATAATCATGACACATTTCTGGGTATTGTAAGTTAATATATTTATATTGATCCATACTTGATCTTTTTTAAATTATACAGTCATAGAAAAAATTTAAAAAATATATTAATGTTAAAATATGGCTTAATATATATATATATATATATAGTTAGGGACACATATGTGCATAGCGACCTATAAGTTTTTTAGCTGTGTAGAATCTTCTTTATTTGTCATGAATCTCCTAAATATAAATTGAATACGATCTCATCAAATATTTCATGATATTTTTCTTAAAAAGTTCTTTTATTTTTACTTTAATATGTTGTATATTACTACACAAACTGTAATTATACCTTCACTTAAGACTCAGAGTTAAAAAAACGAAACCAGTTACTAATTATTAGGCCCAGACAATAAAAATTATGCACACCTCATAATTTGTCTTCAAATATATCCCAAAATAATTAGCGGAATACAAAGCAATTTAGACGCAGCCTCACCTATTGCTATTTGGGTATTTATCACTCTAATTCTGCGAAGAAATCTGATCTTGTGACAGGAAATTCAATTTTAGGAAATAATTAGCTGTCCTAATTAAGTTAGTTAATGCCTTGACATAATAACTTAATTCCACTTCAATCATTTCTAATGATAACAATTTTATCCAACTGCGATGAAAATAGAATTTCTCAAAAAGGACTTAATTTGTTTTTAGATTGCATATTTAAAGTTTAAAAAAAAAATCGTAATGCAAAAATATATACTAACTACTGTAAAATAAATTTGTCAATTAAAGTGTAATGATTTTAGCAATTTTTTACATATGTTTAACTGCGGAAAAATTATAATTTATATTTAATTTGAAGAAGTAAGGCTTGTTAAATGTGTTCGAAACTACGCGATAATCTTGGATGTTTTTACTTTCAAAGATTGAGTTTTTTTATGCTTGCAATTTGCGTCGAAAGAAGAAACTAACTATATATACGATCACCTCTGTGGGAAATTTCAACTTATTCTCTTTTTGAATTATACATTTATGCTAATGGAGAACAATGAAGCATCACAATTGGTAATGTTTTGTTTCCGAAAGTCAAACGTACCAAATATAACGCCACTATTCGCAGAAAAACTTTATCACCAGTCTTTTATTGAATTTATGTGTAAGAAAGGAAATGATGAACATATATCTGAAAACAAACTGAGTTCATAGTAAAAAAACAAAATCAGGAACGTTAAAACAAATTGCTGCAGTGAATATAAAATAGCATACATTGCATTTAGTTTTATAGTTGTATTGAAAAAAAGTGGATATATATATAATAACAAAGGGAAAATCGACTAACCAAATTCTTTTGATTTGAAAATCACACTCCTTTCAATTTCAAAATAATTATAGTTTCCTTTGTAAAATAACATTATTAATTAATTGGCATTTTTTAAGAATCTGTAAGTAAAATTTAATGAGATAAATTACACTTTCTAAATTGATTACACATTTCAATCCAAACAAAAATTTTGAATTTATGTTCAGTTTAGAAATCAGTGTATCTATTTAACTTTGAAAAATTAAAAATAGAGCTTTAATTAATTCTTCCCAAGAATTTTCATTGAAAGCTGCTTTAATTTCCTTTACAAATTCAATCCAAAAAAATTGCCGCAAATTAAACGTGGAATAAAATCACTGCATATATTTTTAAAGACACACCAATAAATATTCGTGTAATGCATTAGTCCGCTCAGATGCATTTCAAAAGTATTATTCACTTGAAATGTGGTAAAAATGCGTACGCTCTCCTAACTTTCGAAAATGTTCATTACATTAAAACAATCATCTATTACATAACCTAAATTTACTTCAATTATCCAGTTTCTTCAAAAATTCAACATTTATTTAAAATTTATCTGAATAATCATCGTTGCTTCCATCAGAAAAAGAATTAAAATATATATATATATATTATACACAAAATTATTTTAATTCTCACTGAAAAAACTAAATTTTTAAGTTAAATTATTTTATAGTTCAAACGTAATGTACGATTAGTTAACTATTTCCTTATAAATGAATGGAATATAACAGAACTAAATTAAAAATCTTCATATTTTAAATTTAGTTTACAGATGAATTAAATTCTACTTAACTGTATTAAAAGAGATTTATGGTTGTGAAAGAGAGAAATTGGAGAACGAATTACATTTATTATAGAATTCTCGGAAATTTATTTGATAAATAACGTGATTTTAAATAAGTGTGTTAATTTCAATTTCATTTTGAATTTGAAAAAAAATTACGGAATATATATGCATTTCGAATTGTGCTGCTGATAATATATCGAGCTTTAATCAAAGTTTTAATAAACAATGTAGCTTTTAGGACATTCATATAGCAACGTTTCTCAAAATGTTGTACAATGCACCCTAGGGGGCTATGAATTCCCTGCAAGTGTTTCGACAGCTTATTGAAAAGTCGAAATGAAAAGATCTTAAATAAGATTTAATTTATTGAAAGGCAGCAAAAAATGTTCATTCTGGCATAATAAAAATTAAATGCACATTTACGCTGATGAAGTACACTTAAAAATGTATCAGTATTTAGCAACGATTATGATAATTAATTTATCAATATTGAAATAAAAACAAATTTTATAATTACGAGCTCCCCTCATAGGCTTCTCATGTACAAAGTTTAATACTTACCTTGATAATTTGTATGGTTTATAGTTAAAGCCGTATGGTATAGCTTCAAAGTGTTTATTTATTACATTCAATACATTATGTTATTGTATTGGGGGCGTGATTAGAATTATGATTGAAAATTGGGTCACAACTATTGAAAGTTTGAGAAGCACTGCATTATAAAAAGAAACATAAAGTTTTTCTTTTCCCTATCAACGTACTTATAACCAAGTGATACATAAAAGCGAGTGGATTAAAATATTTGATGACATTTATTGAGTAATTTTATGGATCTTTTTACTGTAACTCTTATATGCTGTAGATGCAAAAAATTATAAGTATTAAATAAGTCATTTACATCAATAAACATAAAAATAATTATTTATCTTGGAACTCCATCCTTCGTAATTTTTTTACCCATAAATGGCATTTAATATTCAATTTCTTTTATTAAAATGATTGACATTTGTATCTTATTTGAGAAGTTCTAATATTTTTGTATTTAAAAAATTGTAAGAATTCACTTCTTATTTTTAAACAAAGAATCACTTACTTGTGTGTTATTTTGAAAAAGACCAACATTAGATGTTCTTAAGATACTGCAATATTTAGTTTAAAAAAATTAAAAATTCTTCAAACTTCTATAATTTTAAGTTGTTTTTTATTTTCATATTGTCTAGTTCAAATATGCTTATTTTGTGTAGTTATATTAACATGAGAATGAGAGTTAAGGGTTTTCTAGAGGAAAAAAACAAGACAATTGACGTAAAGAATCTAAATTAAGAAGGTATGCATTTGGATGAGAATTATTGAAAGAATATAGTCTTTATTAATCGTATGAAAGGAAAAGAAAAAGACAGAGCACGCAATTATATTATTTTAACTTATTTCACATACTTCAAATTAAATAAAACTATTTTGAGAGTAAGCTGTTATCAAAGGAGAGGTTTGCCTGAAAAACCAAAACTAGTTTTAGATTTCTTACATTATATTACGAGTATTCATTTTTATTTAAATGCACTTGAATACTTCTTTTATAAAACTCATTTTAACTAATGCTGAAAATATTAATATAATTATGAAAAACTTATATAAATTAGAAAAATAATAATAAAGCTCAGAGATTATTCATATACATATAAATGCAAAAAAAAAATCATTCAACATTTTATTTTATGGAAATTTAATATATATGTGTGTGTGTGTTTTTGTGCATAATTAATTAAATAAATCACATTTTGTGTGTTAAGTAGCATACTTTTCATTTAAAAAAAAGTAATATGCTTTAAAATAAAATTTTCGGCTATTATGGAACATTTTTTTTACACAAAATATTCATTTTCAGAAAAATTAATGGAATTTTATTGGAAGTATTTAAAAAAGTTTGCAATCGATTAACCACAAAGGAATGAAGTAGGTGCTAAATAATCAAATTAGAAAGATATTGTTAGCGTGTTATAGCAGAGGTCTTATATTTATTATTATTGGTTTTCTTTTTCATTTTATCTTTCTGCATCAAATTTATGTCTGAGCTGTTTTAATCAAGTATTTGGTAGATAGTACTTTAAAACGATATTAGAAAGAAAAAAACATTTTTTGTTTTGTTAAATACGCGAATGTTTTTATTTTGGAGAATTTATCATGCCGCTATATAACTTAATCTAGTTGGATATTTTTTATATCACATTATATCTATAATGCTACACAATTTTTATTTAATTTTTAACGCTTCTCCCTCTGTAAAACTATTCAAAAACTCATCTGCGCCTTTCTGTAATTCTCTTGTTCTTTTCCATTCCATGGATTCCATTGGTTTATATAGTCTGTTATTGAACTATTTAGTGCAAAGCTCTTGAGGCGCTCTTAAAAATGAGAGAATAAGAGCAACTAACTTCAGCACTCATAGTAGCCACTTACGATAATTTTAAATGTTTCAATTGAATAACATTATTTTGATCACCAAATAAAAAATAAAAAATATTTTAATGAAGGTAATGAAGAAATATTTTACCTATAAAAGTGAAGTATTTCAAGAAATCATTTAAAGGATGGTTTCCACTCTTATTTAATTTCATTTTGCGTCTTTACACATCAGGTCAAAAAAAAAAAAAACTAAATTTGTTGCAACGCATTTCTATTTTTCCTTATTTACATTATTTATACTCGCTCATTAGTGATAAGGATTGATAATATATAAGTATTTTAGAACATTTAATGTTTACAAAGGTAATTATTTGGTATTAATGTCTTTGAAAAGAATGCTTGCATTTTAAATGGCATATAAATCACAAGATAAATATACTGCAGTATAATATGGCTTACTGCAAAAATAGATTAATTTAGCAAAAAAGTATTTTGTAAAATAGGGGGAGGGAAAATTTTAAAAATGTTCAAAAAACGATAAAAATTTACTTATAGATTAAATTCTGCAAAATATGCAAATTACTTATGTTTAATGATCGAAAATGAAAATGCTTTCGTGATAAGACATTACTTTTGCGAAATAAATAAATTTCCTAAAACTCAATCTAAGCATTAAAAATTGTTTTAATTTTTTTTTGAAAAAGGGTTTTTTTTGTAATTGCGTGTTGCTTAAAGGCATATTAAACGAAAGAATAAAATCTATGTTAATAAATTAAAAATAAAATAGTATCCTCCTCAGGAAAAGAAAAATATTTTTAGCAATAAAAAAAGAAAGGAACAAGTACAGATAATTTTAAAAGTCTACTTAGTATTTAAACATAAGCCGTAACCTGCTATTGTTTAACTTGGAGGAACATAAACTTCCTTATTCACCTTAATTATCCCTGTCCCTGCAGAGTTTTTAATAACAGGTCCGGGAAAGTTTTAACAAGCTGAACTACTTAAGAGGGATTCATTCTTTAAAAGATACCTTTGCAACAACAAACCTGGATTCAGAAAGTAAATGCTGTGCAATTTGCTGGCACAAAAAAGGATATAATGAAAGAAGTTATGCAAATGATTCTGCAAAACTCCCAGTGATGATAATGTTCTAAATGGACAAAGTCAAAGTGGAGTCACATTTCAAACTAATAAGCATATACTTTAAGTAAGATTTCTAAGAGATTTTTTTCTTTTGTAAGTGTACTCACATAGGAAGATTTTTACTTACAATAGAATGTGAAAATTTTGTAATTTTAAGTCTGAATATTTAAAACAAAAACAAAAAAATACACAAGCTTGACCGATTATAATATTCATTCTCACGCAGTTTGGCTCCTTTGATTATTTTCACGTTTTTTATATTTAGAATTGTAGAATTTATATACCAAAATATTCGGCAGTGGAATAAATAATCTTTAAGAGAAACTAATCGTAATTTTATTTATGTGTAGACCTTCAATTAGTCGTAATAATATATTATGAAAAAAGCATGTGTGACTGCTATAATTATGCAAATACGTGTGATTGGGTGAATCAAAATGTTTTTGTGTAATTTTATTATTCATGAGTAAAAAACTTTAAAATGGTTGAAAAATTTTGCTAAACAACTAACGGAGAAAGTGTTAAAAACAGATTCATTGAAACAATTTAAAAATAAGTCTGACGAAGATAAATTGATTATAAATTTTAAAAATTATTTACTAAAAGTGTGTATATAACAGTAATAAATTATTTCTAGAAAAAAATTAAACTCGGAATTTATTTAAAATAAAAGCATAAGCAAAAATTATACTTAATTTAGTTAATTGAACTACAAACTTCTTACGGAATAAATTTAAGATTTTTTTTAATATATAAAAAATTTCTCTTTTTATTTAAAATTTTATTTTTTTTTTGACAAAATTACAAAAACAGTTATTTTTTTCGAAGCAACATCAGACGCTAATTTAGTTTTTCAAATTTAACAAATATGCATTCTTAAAAAGTATCTCTAATTATTTTCTGGTTAAAATTCATGTTAAACAATAAAAATTTAATTTTTTACATTAAAAGTCCCATGATATTTTTTAGGAAGAAGCAAAATTAGTTTTAACACTAAAAAATTTACCTTATCCTATTCTGTAAAAAAACCGGCAAGTTGTTCAACTCCATGATAAAAGCTAATCCTGCTCTTGAAAATAAATTCTAAGATCTATTTTGATAGCTAAAGATTGATGAATAAAGCTGCTATCCTCCCTATCCAAATATGATTAAGCGATTTAATTTAATTACGCTACGTCACTCACTTTTTTCCGTACATGTTTTTCCCCATGCTAATTAGCCGACTACTTTTTATTCTGCATATCAATGCAGAGCTGAACAAACATTGATTTTATAATCGGTTTTCAGACTCTACACAGAATATCTCTCTCTTTCTTTCTTCCTTCCTTTTTTTCATCAGTAAAAAGTGGAAATGAGAATTCTTGCAAGTTAAAAAGAATTTCGAATCGAGTATAAATTCCTTTGGAATAATATAGCTCTTGTTTGATTGATTTAATTAGAAATGTTAAGACTTCGAAAACTTTTCCGAGATGAAGATTTTGTTAATCAGATTTCTGACTCGACGTTTTTACGTCCAATTTCGGGTTGAGTTTATAATTCAATTTGTAGTGCTTAGAAAAATAAGTTTAATTTTAAATTGGAAAATCATTAATTCATCATTTTTTCATTAAAGAGGAATGGTACTTCAAAAAAGAATTTGAAATCCCTTCAATAGAATTGTCATAAATTCTTCTAAAAAAGGAACCAAACTAAGTTAGAATAATTTCATAAGAAAAAATATTTTTTCCTTTTAGTTTTTGTTGCTTCAGAGCAAAAGTAACACTTATTTTCTTATGATTTAATTTATATATACACTTATAAGGGTAATAAATCTTTCTTAAGGATAAAATAATTTTGAAAAAATACAAATCATTCCGAATATTAATCAATAACTTTAACTTAACTGTGATGATTACTCCTCGAACTTATATTTTTAATACTTTTTATATGACTGTTAGAACTGCTTATTGTTTTATTCATTCTTCTAAACACATTGGGACCTAATACAGTTTAATAAATGTTTTTTTCCATTAGGTTAATATGAGTAGTACATGAAAATGCCATTAAAATTACTTGAAACAGAAGTATTGGCACAAAACATAATTTGAAGTTACTTAGTGCATTTTCTTGCCTTGAAAAGCTCAGAAGTTGAGTTAGATCGGTAAATAAAATATCATAATATACATGTGAAAGAAAATTCTTTAAAATCGAGTTTTTTATTAAAAGCACATTAATAAATATAATTGTTATATTTTTATCAGCATTTCGTTAGAATATCCATTCCATATACTTTTCTATAAGATATTTCGTAATATCTTGCAGCACTAAAAAGTCATTAAATTTTTTTTGCAAACGAATATCCATTGCCAGTGTACGAAGAATGATGCCCTAAATATCTCAAAAACATAACTTACAAAACAGAGATTTCACGGACAAAATGCTTATAATTATTTTTTGCTCCAAATTCAAAGCATTAAAAACCTTCGATAGCTTTTAATCAGAAAATTAACCTATGTAATATTTCATGTAAGTATAAAACAAATTATACATTGACAAATTATATTATATATAGTGTGATTCCATGATCTCGCGACAAACTTTGACCAAGGACAGAGTTTACTAATATATATAAGCCTATACATATATATATGCGTGTGTGTGTGCATGCGTGTGCGTTTGTGGGAGGGGGGTTTGGAGACAAGAACTGACGTTAAAAGCAAACCATTGTTTATTTGCCTTATCAAAGAGTGCTTATTTCAGCAAAGTTTTATGGTAAATACTCAAACTTAAGACCGCTCATAGTAATGCAAGCTAGGCAATAATATTAATGCTGTAATTAGAGGGCAATAGCAGGCCTGTGATAATCCACGATCCGATGCATTTACGGAGAAACGTCATTTTGCAACTGTATTTTGAGCCGTGATGAGAGAGTTTACTACTAATTGTAAAAAGAAGGCACAGTGGCATGACGTGCATCTCCGCAACCCTCACATTGCGAGAGTCTCAGGATTCTAGTGGGGGGGGGGCAAACCCTGACTTATGCCAAGTATGTATCTAACTATTTTATTAAACATTAAAGTCGAAACCTGACTTAGGAAGGGGACCTAATATTATCCGTTACGCCACGGGGAAAGCATGCGTCTAATGTAATATCCTGATAATTAAACTAAAGAGTAGAAGTACGGCTGTATAAAAAAAAATTTCCGGAAGTCCCTGATCAAATTGCATAATATTTACCAGTGGCTAATCAATGGTATATATTTTGCAATTTGACTCTGAACATGGAATGGGTAAAAACGTTCACTATTAAGGACTCTCCAAATGGTGGGTTCTCTCACGTATAACACATATGCAATAACTCTTACGTAGGGCATTTTATTCGAAGTGTTAAGAATTGTTAAAGATAGTATCCTCTATGTTTGGGTGTCTTAAGCTCTTCTTTTAGTCATTTTTATAAAAGTTAGTGAAAAATGAGCCTTTACTTAAAAGAACACCGGTGTAATCGTTTAAATGTGATATCTTTTTGCATGTACCTGTTCGTTAAAAATTCCTAATAATTCCTATAACGCTGCTTTGCGTTTCTTATTTACAGAGAGATACATTAGATACTCCTATGTCTTTCACTTAGAGAAAAACCTTTCATCACGACTAGCAATGTCCTCTATTCAAAACTTTGACAATCTCCTAATTGCTATCATTTTTAGAGATCACTCTTTTGAACATTTGTTAAAAACAGTGAAGAAAGATTCTGAAATATTGCACGAAGCAATGTTTTCAGTTTGATTTTTTTTGGTAGCTGTGTATCAACGAATCACTTCGGACCATATATTCTAGCAAAAAAATTATATTTTATTGAATTCTACCACCTTTTTTCTTTTAAGTTTGTCCCATAATCATGAAATCGTACTCTATTTCCCGAATATATCAGTGTATATTCTTACATGGTGAATCGTTTTCAAATCTAAGAAAAATCCACGTGAAATTCAGATTAAATTGCAATTTATTTTGGAACTATCCAGTAACTACAACAGGTTAAGTCAATTGGAAACAATGCACGTGAAATCTAGAATAGCGTAAACTTAAAGTTCAAACAGCAATGCAAATTAGTAGTCAATATTCCAACAAGATAACAAACACGCACAGTCATTCTCACACTCTGACTGACTCAATTGTTTGCTCCTCTGCCTTATACGAGAAACCAAGTAAAGTCTGAAATTTCTGTACATATATATATATATATATATATTAAGTTTGTGTGCATATAGAAAATGTTACGTTTTACAAAACACAATGTGTTTTATATCATTTTAAGGAAAAATTAACACTGAATTCAAGAAAAAAAAAAAATTCAAATGTATTCTACCCAGAAGAAGTTATTCTGCAATAACTATCTATATACGTTGTATACTGATGATAGCAGTGAGTTAGCCTTTATTCTTTATTAAAGTTTCACATGGATGATTCATTGAGTTCAAAATCGTTTTCATTACTTCCTCTGTTATTACATGATGCCAGGAAACAATAGTATGCTCAATTATTTTTTTTTATTTCATGGGTACCTCATTCAAGCAAGATATTTCAAAAGGATTTTTAAGTTTTCAATGGGTTGGAGATCAGGACTGTTTCCTAGCCAGGACAACAATGATAGTTAGTCAAGAAGCAATGACATCAAATAAAAGAGTAGACTGGACACCCAGAAAGAGATGTATGATGAGAAAGTTGTCTTTCTTGTATTAAAATTTTAAGATATGTGGGTGGTTCAGGGACTACATATGGAGGCTAAAAGTTTTGTTTAAGATACCAGGAGACAAATTTTATAAAAACAAAGCAGGAAAAGACAACAACAAAAAAACACTACATCTAATTATGATAGAAGAACAAAAATACTACGTCTCCAATGTAGAAGAATGACATCAACGGCGTCAGATGTGATTTGAATGAGGATGTTGTTTTTGATAGTTCCAAAACAATCAGGAGAAGATTAGCACATGTTAGAGTAAGAGGCAAAACTCCACGAAAAAAGCCTTACCTGAATTTACAGTAGCCCTAAAAGAACTGCAGTAATCAAAATAACACATTAGTTGGACAAATGATTAATGATCGCAAGTTATACGGTGACATACATTGACATCAATTATTCAAGTTGTAAATTGACATTAATCTAGAACCAGAACTTTTACCTTCCATAGGGAATATATTTACCAAAAATGCTACATTTATTTTTAATCAAGTAGAATGTGTCTGTGTGTGTGTTTCATACTTACAAAAAATTTCATGTCCGTATATCTTTATCTCAATTCTGTGAGTTTATGTGCATATATGTGAGTACATATAATATTAATCATGGTGTAATACTAATTCTTACTCTGCAATTGGGACATGGATAATATCGGCTTTTTTAGAATATGTTTCAATTTATATTTCTTCTCAAGTACCAAATTGCACATTTATTGAATTAACATAACGATGAAGCCTAAGTAATGCTAAAAATGAACACCTTTTTTAACCATGACGCTTCAAAAACATGTTCTATGTGTTTTATAACATCGAGCTATATATCATCTGAATATCATACTCAGGAATAACTTTCTAGATGAACTATATGTAACGCAAAGTTCAGATGTATTCTCGGCACAACTCTGTGCAACACGAGCAAATCGCTGAAAATTATAATCCAAAAAAATGGATAATTTTTTTGATATATCTGTTGAATTTGCAGACCACGGAGGAAACTTAACCTGCTTTGGATTAAAGACAGTTTTTAACGTTGGAGGGATAGGTAGTTAGTTCTACCTTGCCGAAATACAACTTTGGATATGTGTTTCCCCTAGGTATAAAACATCTATCTCCACAACCTGCACTATGTAACGCCTGCAATCGTCCAGTTCATCGATAGATAAAACACACCAAGCGAAGGTACTTACTTCTGTAGAGCCATCGTTGCAATCCAGATGATAATGAAACTCGTCCGAAAAGGCAACCTTTTGCCATTGCCTCTATTTGGGAACCCACCACAGTAGTTAAGCGTCAAGAGAATCGTTAACAGATGAGTCCTTGCATGTAACCCATAACGTGTCGGATGTTAAAAACCTTTGCAAGGGTAGATCATGGCAAATCTATTGACATACTTCAAGGTTGTGCTACCGAATGAGAGTACCTCCATCTATGCAATACAGATACAATGTTTTTCTTCCTGAGGTGACCTCATACTGTTGATCCTGTCACTGGAGTTTCGATTTTTCTTATTTCCCAGTATTCATTTCTTCCTCACACACACCATTGTAGCATTAAGTACGGTGTGAATGGAGGATTTCATAAAGAACACTAACTTATAGAAGGCTGATCGTGTGCCCTTACAGCTGCTAATTATGAACACATTTACTAATATTAATTTTCTTTTCCTAAATTAGATCAAGTAACAATAACTACATAAACCTACTTATTAAAATACATAAAATTTCACTAAATAAACTGTATAAGAATTTATATTTAAAATTTCAAGTCCAAAATAATTAACATCACTTATACTGGAAATTGGAGATTACAGTTATTAATGTAATTTTATTATGTAATGTTTTTTTCCGTAATGATACATTATTTATGATAATTACTAACATAAGCGTTAAACAATAAATTAGCTAATTCTAATTATTCTTTTTGGTGCTGAATAAAACATTCCATCAATATTATTCGAAAGTTTTATAATATATTAAATTAATATTTATACTGAAACAAATACATGAATATCTCCACCAATAATGATAGCCTTTCTTTACTTTTAATATAAGTGAGATAATTTTTACTTAAAAAGATCGTTGTGATACTAAGTATTAGATTTTGTATATAATTTATAATTTTTACATATTAAAATTAATTTACTGTTTTTACTTCCTTGAAGCCATAATTATGATAATAAAAATAAATCAAATTTTAGTTTTGAACATTATTAACATTTAATCGATTCTAGACAACTAAGGATTAGCATATATTTTGCACGAAATTTTCTGTGCGCTTTTAAAAATTATTGAACATTATTAGCTGGATAGATAAAATCAATTATTACATTATTTACCCTAATTATATATTAATTTATTAGCTCTTTAATTAAAGCAATTTTATATGAAATTCGTTAAAGAAGATAAATATGTACACATATTTAAAATTTCTTATTTTATGGGAAGTTGCGAATAATAATTTAAAATATATAAAGCGTAGACACCCAGTGTTCCAGTGTTAACGTATCATGTCCCAGGTTCGGGGCTCAAACCTCGGACTGGGCAAGGTCGACTCAGCCTTCCATCTCTTCAGTGGGTTGATAAAATGAGTACCAAGCTTGCTTGGGAACTAAACAAAAAAGATTTCGCGCAAGACTGGCCACCTGATCAGAACACCTGCTCATGCACCTCAGCACCCAAGGTCCCGTAAACTGAGTTGGTCACAGTAGGCCTTGGGCAATATGGGCCGTTACGCCACTGAGTTTAGTTTAGTTTAGAAAGCGTAATCTCAGGAATCACTTTCAAAAGGTACAAAATATCACTTGTAATCATTCAAATGCTTCTTACAAACTTTAAACTCAAATTAGAAAAATTAATAAAATAAATTCGTTCCAATCAAGTGGCATGTTTTTAAATTATTTTACGTGTTTCGTTTGCATGAATTGCAGTAAAGAAATGGAAATTAATACAAAAGAAAATATTTCTTCTAATATTATTTGTTTTAAACTTTTTGTTGAAAGGAGATAAAATGGGATGCTACACTAGAGATTCTCTATTTTGGAGATTATCTTGCTTTGCATGTTGATTCCAAAGTATTGTAATTGCTTTTGAACCATTTAGTAAGCCTTGAGGTAGATTATGATTATGAAAATATTGGCTAGTGGTAGTTAATGTTGACCTGAAGACCGAAAGATCTACATTGCAAAAAATTAATTTTACTTCTTTCTCACCGTAATTGTGAACCAAAATCAATAGAAAGGATGTCACAGCAACGTGGGAATGAGTAGTGTGAATTTCATTAGATTTATTGCGTCAACTCATACACAAAAATATATTTTATTTAAATCATGATTAAATAAAATTGATTCAGGGATTGACTTAAATTTCCCCAATTACATTTAAATACCACAGTACAACTATCAAAATAAAACATCGGGTGTCCTATACCTAAGATGTTACAAACTTTAAAGGAAGATTGCACAAAGGCAACTTGGAATCGTATATGAATCTCCAGTCGGGAACACCTTCCTCACACTGTAAGATATAGAAAAAGGTTGAATCATACAAAGTTGATCCTTGGTTCCGGAGTTACAAGAGTGGTGTCTGCGAATTAGATGGGCTGTGTTCTAAGCATAACGTTTCTCAAAAGAGTGTTAAAGACGCATTATGCAAATTTTTCGTTGGAGAAAAGGATTCTTTGGACTCTGCGATAAAAAAGGAATCGTTCTGAGAGGAAGCTTCCTTTCATATGAATAGATATTTTAGTAAGGCAGAAAACTGGAATTTTGAGAAAGCAGATATGCTTCAAACATTCGAGGGCGTAGACTGCACACCGCTCAGATGGTTTGCGTTACAAGGTATTTGTTGATGTAACCTCCCTCAAATACCATATTTGTACATGACCATGGTCCTTTTCATAAAGTCAAACGTAATCGTGATTGGAAGACATTTTCGGGAGCCGATGGGGAAACTACACCATGTTTGGTAGAGGAGACTACAATTATAGAACTATACAAGGGTCAAGTGATACACTGGATTTCACGCAAAAACATGTGGTGGACTTTGAGAGACAATTAATTGAATTAATATCACTTACAAGGCTGCAAGTTACTGAAAAAATGTCATTTCAAACAATTGAACCTTTTCAATGAGCTGTTTGCAGAAATAAGCTGCAAATACCTGCTACGGAGGAGGCGTATTTCAAGAGAGATGATATTTTCAATTTTCGTAAAAATCATGATTGGGTGATTGTGAATCCTCATGCTTTACGTACTGCAGTTGAACAGATATCGTTTATGATAAACATATGAACCATCATTGTAAGGGATAGCTTAGTCGGGCAATTCAGGGGCATGATCACCTGAAAGAAGCTGATTAATTAATATTTCTAGAATAAGTGTTAACAGAAATTTTAGACAACCCATACGTTTCCACTAAGACGCATCCGTTTTTTTGTGGTATCAGCACGATTGAGCTTGCACTCATTTCAACGTTTTTTTATGCAAAAATTTAAGTACAACTTTTGGCCAGCAATGGATTGATCGCGTATTCCAGATCAGCCCGATCACCATAGCTGACGTGTGTGTATTACTCCTTTTGGGGGCATGTTAAATGCCTCATCTATGAAACATCCGTAGAAAGCATCGACGACCTTATAGTACACATCCTTGAAGTTTCCAGAGAAATCCAAAACACTCTGGAATTTTGTAAGTATTCTAACTTCCATGTATCAATAATGTGAGGTCTGCATCGGTCACAAGGTCATCAACTCTAACACCTCTTATAGCAGACGTTGTACTTCAATCTTTTGTTACTATTGTTATGTTAATGAACGGCACATAATAATCTACTTTTTTCTCTGTTATTTTGTGTTCTTTCCTTTCATTTAATGTTTAAAAAATACGATATGAAACTTTACAACAGCGTATTTCAAAAGGGCCTATTCAATGTCTTCTACTGCATCAAGGAAGATTTTCCAACCCGGAATTCCTATGTGATTCCGAGTTGTGGTCTAAATGTTCACTACCTCTCCTTGAAAATTTAACATCTTATCTGAGACACCAGGTATATTTGCTGTTGACATCTCACATATTGCAAAACCAGATTAAAGAAAATGCCTTTTAAACATTAAGTGAAATAAAATAATTCTAGCATTTCTGAAGCGGACTGAAAAATCTACCTTTATTTATGACACTTAGATAGATACATATATATTTCTTATTTTCTGCTTGCACTCATCCTCAAAGCATTGCTGGCATTTTTGTCAAAATTCTTCGATGTAAGTTTAACAAAAACACATTTGAATTAAAGATATATGTTTCTTTTAGAAATGTATAAGCTATACAGTGATGGTGCGGTTTTTAAAGCAACGGAATAAAAATTTCAAGAATAAGAAGCAGTGGAGGAGGAAAATTCAAAACCCATTAGATGTCCCTCCCCCTAGGGTAAAGAGGGAAACTAAAAGCTTCTGTTATACGATCCGTAAAAGTTCAAAGACAAACTTTATTTGGAAAAGAAGCCGAGAGAAGAAACGACTTAATCCAAGACCAAAAAAAGGAGAAAAATAAGATGTATTTTTTGGCTGAGATCAAAGCGCACAAACAGTTCCACGTTTACCTTTGTTTCTTGTGTGAAATTGAGGCCGGGTTCAGTTAAGCGTTAGCTTTAAATTTCTTTATTTTCCCTTCTGTTGCATTGGGGCTATTGTATTAAAATGTGTTCTTTTTACATTCATCTCATTGTTAAAAAGTAGAAAGTAGTTTTCAGTCTCAGAAAGGTGTCTAATATGATGTGAATGGACTTTGTTTAAAAGAAAAGTAAATAGAAAAAAAAATATCCGTCGTTTTTGTCGTTTTATGGATCATTGAGTCAGAGTAATTGGCCGAAGCAAAGAAATTACCTCGTTTTCTATCGTGTGCTTAAGATTTTTTAAGTGTTTGGAATGGAGCGTATAATGCTCCTAAGACAACATGTAAGCAATGTAAAGTGTGTTTTTTAATATATCCCTACTTCTTTTAAGTATTCAACAATTTATTATTGATTCGCCCTTCGTTAGTCTCACATACAGGATTATACACAATTATCTGCAAAGTTTCGAAACACTTTAGAAAAGAAACTAAGAAGAATACAGAGAAAAAAACATTTGAAAGAATATTTATGTACAATTCAAGTTTTTTTTATATACATTACACGAGTTTTGTGAATAAAACCTTGGTTATATATACATAATTTATATCAAAGCCATAGTCCATTTCCTGCCATTCTGTACTCAACATGGTACTATCAACGTTATTGATAGCACTTGTTATCCTTTCATACAGTTCTGTTACATCACAAGGCAAAGGGGGTAAAAAATCTCGATCTTATGTGCAAGTTTTTGGATAACACGGAAAAGATAACATGATCTGTCAAAAACATTGATAGTCCCATACGCTGAAGTGGATCCGGAACTCGACTATGGCATGAAATGTAGCCAAGGTTTCAACCCATAGAACATCTGTAAGGTATGTAAAAAAAACTTTATTTCTTTATGAAATATTTCAAATGTTCTTTTTTGCTGTATTTGTCTTTGTGTTTTTTACTATAGTACACCGAAACATTGCGGAAGAAGTATAAATAACCCTGCACTAGAAATGAATATAGGTTAATTTTAATGCTCTGTTTCCACAACACACACACACACATAAAATTATAGGAAATATATATATTATATGATTGTTCAAAATGTGGTTTCTAATTTATTCATCAATTTATGTTCATACCCGAAATTTTCGTCCGGATCATAAAATTACTTCGAAGAAATATTCAGTAAATACCTGATTCGGGAGCTAGTAGCGATATCTACATTCTCTGAGAAATAAATTATATTATACATTGAAAATTTTATTCGAATATTGAATATTTTTTCTTTTCATGGATTATTCATTTCTATTGTTAAGTTAATTTTAAATACTTAGTGATAATGACTGAAAAAATGGATTTTAATTTATATGTGCAAAATAAAATGGAAATATATATATATATATAATATTTGTGTTTCAAAATTAATTTTATTCAAAGCGTATTCGAATTTAATTTATTCATGATTACTTGTTAATTTTTTTAAACTTAGAAATAGCTGTAATCAGTATTTATGATCATAAAATCCAAATAATGGCATTTGAATCGAGACACTGGGTGGATTCAAGAAACTACTGAATATTACACATAGCATTATAGTATAAACTACTTCTTTTTTGAGCAGCCATTATAAGCGAACGTCAAAGATCCCGTACGGCGAAGCATGGAGCAAAGTGAAACTGAGGGACACGTGTTGTGTTCATCATTTGATTGAAAACCAAAGTTGCGTAGATTTGCAAAACCCTAGAAAAAATTAGATTTGAAAACCGAATTAAATGTCTTTTTCTTCAAGGGTGTCAGTTTGTTATTACATTTGTGAGATATTTCTACATTTGTTACATATGTATTTAAATCATTGGAAAACATTTAGGAGATTGTAAAATTTTAAATAAATAAAAAGAAGCAAAAATAGATCTCTCTCTCACTCTGCCTCTGTATGTGTGTGCGTGTGTTTAAACGTAATAATTCATTCAATTTTCATTTCTTGTGAATTTAATTCGTAATTATCTTGAGCTCTTAAAACTTGGAGTTATAATTACTTTCTAGCTTACTCACCTAACCAGAAATCATAACTTTACTCCAAATAACTGAGATTTAAATCAGGCTGATGCAATCTTGAGTCACCCCCATTTTTGGATTAAACAGAAAAAGTATTTATCGGAAATCAAATGATTTCAACAGCTTACCGTTGACCAAACAGTTGACTATAAACAGATGTAATCTGGTAAACGAATAAGATGTGTGTCACTCTCATATCTGCTACTTGTGTTTTGTTTAGTACCTTTTGTTTTGCTGTGTTCGTGAAGTTTTTTTATGGTATGCAAAATAAACATGGATGATTAAAATATAAATGCCTCCTCATCCTTTTCATGGTTGCACAACCTTCAACAAACACAATCACCTCAATAACAAAATGCACTAAATCAAGTCTGTGATTTACACTTACACACACACATATATATATACATACATAACTATATATATATATATATATATATATATATATATATATGTCCTGTTTTGCGAGTGAACATCAAGACATTGTATTTTGAACTGTCTTTATTCCATGAAATCACTTAGGGATCTGATTTGTAAGAGAGAGAGACGGACACGTGTTAAAAATCAAGAGTCCGCGGCTACTCAAAAGCCAGATGTATTTTCAAGTACATGTCTTATTGAAGAGGTATACTTGAGAATTTAAGCATGACATTGTAGGTAATAAAAATTAATGCTATATATAGGAGCGGCAAACTTCAGTTAAAGCCATGTCTTCTTCATTCCTGAACTAGATAATAACTTTAATACTTGAAGAAGATGTAACGGGAAAATAAAAGTCAGAAGTGGACTAGAGAGTTAATTATATATATATATATATATATATATAAAGTGATCATATTTTAAAGAATAATGCATTTCAAAAGTCGATTCTATATGATCACAAAAAATAAATCCAACGTTGTAAAACAAATCACAAGAGATTTGGATACTTTCTACCTTAAAATGGCTATTAAATACGGAATGCCGATAGAAGCATTCAATCAATTTAGATCTCTTGTTGCAATAGAAATTGGAAAATTGGATTTCAACGTTGAAAATGAAATTATGCATAATGACCTTATAGTATCGATAGATAATATTCAAAAGGATTTTGTGATAACTTATGTTGATAAAGTCTCTGCTAATTATGCAATAATATGTAAATATTTTTATAGTACATTATTAAGTGATCATATTTTAAAGAATAATGCATTTCAAAAGTCGATTCACAGCAATAGAGAAGATGATAATCGTCTTTTGGCTTTAAACAAAAGATTAAATATTCATCTCAAAACTATTAAATACCCACGAATTTTTTTAACTCCAAAATTCCACAAAAATCCAATAAAATTCCGTAGTATTACTAATGGGTATAATACATATATAACGAAGTCTGGGTAGATTTTACAATCCCTTCTTCAAAATACTATCGATAGCTTTCAACACACAGCAATAATTAAAAATAGCTTAGAGATTGTTAGAGTCACGAAGGATATGACAGTTTTTTCAATGCACGGCTTTGACTTCGAGGACCTTTTTAATTCTATTGATATAGATGATATGATTAGAGTTCTACATTTAATTTATGATAAATATGAATTGCATAATTCAATGAAAAAGGAAAAATTTGATATCCTGGTTAATCTTGTTTTACAAGAAAATTTCATAGCATTTGATCAAAATCTTTTTAAACAGATCAGAGGATTACCTCAGGGTGGTCCTGCCAGTAATAGTTTAGCTAACCTATATTTACATTTTTTTTAAAATTGATCATATTTTAGATGAATCTTTCTTACTATACCGTTATATAGATGATATAATAATTTTTGGTAAAAATAGTGAATTCAAACCAAATATTATGTTCTACCCTTACAATCTCAACCTTCTTAAAACTAATTTTAACTCTAATATGGCTGAATTCCTAGATTTAGACTTGCATCTTATTGACAATAGAGTAGTCTGTAACATTTATGACTAAAGAGATTCTTTTAGTTTCGATGTAATTAAAATTCCTGTATGGAACAGTAATTTGCATCTATCAATTTACAGAAATATGGTTTTGAATTTTTTACTTAGGAATGATAACCAACAAAATAGATAAATTTAATACTATCAAGAAATTCTTTCAATGCTGCTTAGATCATGACTATCCTTTTAACTTATTAAGAACATATATTCATCACAAATACATTAATCGTCTTGCTATTTCTGATTTCAAAACCACCATACAACAATAGGATTTCAAAGTCAGCATTTTAGTGGTTTTGTTGTGAAGATTCTGTTTTAACACTCTTCACACAGTTTATTTTTTCCACTCCCTTCTTAAAAATCTTATAAAATGAAAAATTTCTACATTTTTACCAACCAAACCAAATTTTTACATTTTGACAACCAACCAATTTTCTACATTTGTGACAACCAACCAAGTTATCGCCTACCAAATTTGAATGTAATCTTTCTTGGCGTCTTCCTTACAAGCTGGTATAAAGGATGCGTTTAAGTGCAATTTAGATTTTTATCACAACATATAAAAGCTTTCCATCGGTTTCAAGTGTGTTGGATCTCCTGGAATAAGCTCTGTGAGCAGAAGTTTTAAAATCTCTTTAGAAGAATCCTTTTACTGGGTAATTCTTTTGATATTTTTCTGCTTTAACATTTTGGGAGAATTTTTTGCTTAATAGTAGTCGGTTGTTCTTTCATATTTCTATGAGATTTTTTATACTTTGGATTTTTTATACTTCGGATTTTTTATACTTAGAATTTTTATACTTTAAATTTCTATTTATATTATTTTGGTCTTTCCTACCGAGTTGCAAAGGGGGAAGGTTGGCGCCTTCAAACTAGTTTAACCCCACTTATTCGGTCCTAAGTCCGAAATTGCATTTTGACTCACTAGGTTCTTATTTGTATTTCATTAGATTTAATCTTATTTTTTTAATTGATTTTTTTATTTATTATTTTTTTATTTCCTGTTATGTTCTATATTTTATATAAATTTCTTCCATATATATATATATAGATATATATATGTGTGTGTGTGTGTGTGTGTAAGTTTAATCGTGAGTGTGTGTGAATACAATATTGATTAACATTAATGTCACAAGTACTTTTTAGTAATTCAAGTCTACTATGAGCTTTCAATAGATGGATGTGCAAATCAAAGCTCTCATAGTTATTTCTTTATTGAGTAAGACATGAAGATTGGCGTCCATTCGCGTATTGAATTTTACCCCTGTATTCAGTGTATGTTAGCATGTAGAAACCACTTTTCAATTGCTCTACAAACAATATTTTAAAACCTTTTCGTAAGACAATCAAGTTTGCCAGTACTTTACACTATCAGATGAAAAGAATTTTAATGACATAATATTCAATAGTTATTTTTTATAATAAATGAGCTATCCGTTGCTTAGCTTATTTTTATAACATATCATAAAGTCTCACTTATTCAGCAAATTTCCCTTTTCTTGAGAAAAGCTTATATTATTTATTTTGTTCAGAAAAGTGATAGCCCAAAGGCATTCCTTTATTCACTATTTCTGAAAATAAATGTTCTACTTTAAGTGTCCCGAGTGAAACAAATACTCTTTGGAGTTGATTCTTACGTGTTTGCGTGATAACAATATCTTGAGAAGATCAGAGATAACATATCATGTTTACAGAACCGAGAAATTTAACTACTATAAGGCAAAAGAGAGAAAATAATAATATAGAAAGAAATCCAAATGAAAGAGAATAACACATTTTGAAGATTATAAGACTGCTTACCGGATTGTATGGCACGTAATGTACCTAATTGACTGGGATTTAGCTGTTTTAATAATCACCATATAAAATAAAAAATAAAAGTGATTTGAGAAATTCCACAAACTTGCAAACAATTTTTGATTCATTTTTCTTAGAATACAATGAAGCATTTTTAACTTTTAATTTTAAAGATTCAGTAAATTTTTCTTAACACTCAATAACAAATGTTCAACATTAACGTAGATTTAAAAGGAAATTAATCTATATTCTAACAATCTAATTATCCCTGACAATGTTCAGAAATGTCTTTTTTGTTCTAAAGTTTTTTATGATTGACTTTTTTTATACAGTTGGTAAGTTTTTATTGATAGAGGAATATACGAAATTAGAGATTTTCACTAATTTCTTATATTATAACGTATTATGTTTTATATAAAGTATTGATGATTAAGAGCATTTGTTTTAGAGTTGTATATATATTGTTGTATTGATTATTCATTCGAGAGAACTTTAAAAACAAATAGAACTCTACATAAAATGTCAACTTCATAATTTTGAAGCATATTTTTTTAAAGATTGATCCTTATAAAAATATATTTAAAGTTGACATCATAAAATATAATAAAGGATTATATATCTTTCTTCGGTCTCTTGTTATTTTCTAACGTAAATACATTTTAAAACTTAAAACTATTTTTCTGACGCTGATGTATTAAAATGAAACTTATCTTTTCAATATAATACTTAAGGTATAAAAATTTTCTTGAATAAAACGTAAAGAATAATATTCTTCTGCAAGAATATATACAAATTCAGAAACAAAAATATTTTTATTGATAAAATTTAAATAATCATAAATCAAATAATCATATTGTAATGTTAATGTTTGAGAGTTATGATTTAAATATTTAGAAACGAATAAAAAGCTTCCTTACAGTATATATGTGTATATATATATATAATGTCAGAATAAATGTCTCCATTCTGTATCAAGGAAATTCTTTTTATTATTAATGTATAGTTAAATTCTCTCAAAACAGAAAAAGAGAGTTGAAAAAATTACCTTTTTGTATGTTAGTGGTTATTTAATCATTCCTTACCTACTCTTTTACAGCGCAAGGGTTTGTTTTTCTACTCAATTTTAGAAAGATAAAACAGTGAAGAGTAATTTTGAGGAAAAAATTTCTAAATGCTTCATAAAATTCTATGTAGTGTTGTTATGTGATAAGTATAGATGCATTAATGTGTAATCAATAGTCGCTTACTTATGAAATTGCACGTGGATACCTAAGACTTTCCATTCTGAATTTCAAAATCAAATATTTACTTTTATCCCATTAATCTAAGAAGTTTACTCTAATTTTACTTTCATTTATTAAAACCATAAAAGCGAAATTTAATTCTTTTTATTATATAAAAATGAGACTTATTACTATTAACTAGGTATTTATATCTGTCATAATGTATTTGTAGTAAAAATTTGGCTAATATTAGTTGAATGTAATAGGGAAAATTTTTTGATTTTTCTATTAATGTCATACTTTGAAGCAGCGTCTCATTAGGGTTTTTGTACGTGCTAATCATTTTGCGACCGAAAACATGGGTTCTTCTATTCATAATTTTTGAGTTTCGGTCACTATAAAAATAACCGTGAGTGTCATTGTGTTGCCGTTTGCAGAATCTCAATCGGATCCCTTTAAATAGTTACACCTCAAATTTCATGTCAATCGGTTGAACGAAACGGCCTCTAGAAGGCCGCAGAGGCTACATATCCGCAAAGTTTTTTTTAATGATTACCCGGAACACAGATGTAAACCGAGATGAATACAATATAATAAAGAAATGTAAATTATCAACTGCTTTTATTTTATTTTGTAAATAAAGATAACATCAGTTTTCTTATAAATTCTTACAAAATGAAATACTGCTATATATTAATTACTACTACAATCATAAAAGTAAGTTTTACCGATTAATTTTAAGATAATAATATGTTTGTGTCACCTCCCAAAAAATACTTAGGTTTTTTTTAGTGGGAAAAAAACAATTTTTCATACAAAAAATAAAGGCAAATATAATTCCATTCTGTTTAAAGTCCCTTTGTAATCTCTCTGCTAACGTCATGAAATCTAGCTCGTAGAACTTTCGCTAATTATCAGCAAAACTTCAACCACATGCAATTTGAGGCTACTGTCTCTACTGAAACTTTTTCACATTAAAAAAAAGCTTTACATAAGAAAAAAACATGGATAACATCAATTGAAAAAAAATCGCGATTCCAAGTGCGATCCCTCTTTACCCTAAATGCTAAGCAATAAACAGAAAATAATCATAGGAACTTTGTTAAAAAGTGATGTCACATCCCACATATCATAAAAAAATTGAATCATCGTATTATCTTTTATACTTAAGTTTACAAAGTTTTTTAAAAGGTAATAAATTCAGAAATAACGATGGAGGTATATTTGAGAATTGGCAGATAAAAACTAGAAGTTCCGAGGGATCATGAAGATCACCAAAACAGGATAAAACATCATAGAACAAAATAGGAGATACTAGAAAGGCTAAATTTAATTTCGTTTATAGTAAAAATTAGTTTCACTTCACGCTAAAAAATCTCAACTTCCTTTTTCTTTTTTTTTTGCCACCAATCTTTGACTTATAAAGCGTATTGAAATGTTTATTACAGCAAGCGACTACTTTGAAGAAAACTGTTTCTCTGTGGTCATCCGTATATTTTCTTCCGCACCCGTAGTATTTTTGTCCAAGCTTGATTTATTTTAATAAACTTCTATTAATACAATCTCAATGTTAAGCCATAGTAGAGCTTGAAAGAAAAATTATATTTCATATATACTTATAAAACAGTTCTTTGTTATCCAAAACAAGTAGATAATAACATTTTTCCTGCTGCACTAATCAACAATATCGGGGTTTTCGCTTCTTGAGATTACGCCCAAAGTTATGTGATTTACACAGCAGACCTAAAAATATGTTCACATTATTCTTTTAACTTAAAGGAACTGTAAGACGTACACACATTTGGAATTGCGTAAAATTTGTTTGAAAAACCAAACTAATCATCCAAGCTGAGTCTTATAATAAATTATAGTTTCATTTTCAAACTAATTTGTGTTTCGTGTATTATGTTTCTCTAAAAGAGAGGCAAATTTCCAATTATTCACTATTTTGTGTTTATCATGTAACTTATACTGGGGTTATAAGTTGCATGATATCAAGTTTATCCTATACTGGGATGAAATTTATTTAAGCACCCAACCCTTATCCTTGAAAGAAAACAACATTACTTATTTTTACTAAATCATTTAGCCTGCAACAATAGCTACTTTGGTAGCTGAATGGCAATGGCTACAAGTGTCGTAGTTTTATTAGAAGTATTGTACGCAATATAATGAATCAGTGCATGTTGAATGACATGGTTCTCAAAGACAGACTACTTTTACAATCGTGATTTTGAAAGAGCGAATAAATGAGTTATTTTTTTAATATTTACTTTTAGTAGAATCAGAATATAAATATAAACTTGATTTAAGAATATTATTACTAGTAAACAGTATTTAAATACAAATTTGTGGCATAAAATGAAGTAAGAATGACATACTTTAAAAACAGTCTCCTTTTTTCTTCTTTTCCTTTTACTTCTATAAAAATAATATTTTACATGTATATATTTGGTACTTCTATACAGAATCTGAACTACGATTTCGGATAAATTCACACTATTTGCAGAAATGTGATCCATTGAAAGAATATCAGGTGTGTTTTGCAAAAAAATTTCTACTCTGTGATGTATTAAAATTTGAATAAATCCACTTCTATATTACATATTTCAAACATCCTAGTTCATTATCTGTAACGAAGTTTTAGACATATAAGCAAAATATTATAACCACAGAAACATTTTCTATAAAAAAACAAAGTTTTGAAAATAAGTTATTTTTTTCTTTATTTTTTATGCCAAAAAATAGTATTTAAATACATTTTTATGATAGCAATATTTTAAAATTATTTTATGTATGTATATTAATCTAAATTATACTAAATGCCAAGAAAACTATCCATTCATGCATTTTTTTCCAAAATCAAGACTTCGAACGTAGTCAATAACCATAAAGTGTCTTCTGTTTTGAATTAAGAACTTGTAAAAGAGTTCTCTTACATATATCATTTGACTATGACTTAACCCACAAGAATCAGTGTAAAAGACTTTTTCTCACTCCTTAAAAGTAATGGCTGGTTAATTGGTTTAGCATTCTGATAAGTGAATGCTACTTTCTCTGTCTGAATTGGTGGTTTCTGTACTTTTTTTAAATTGACTTTTCTTATTGCCTCAGCTCATTTCAAGAGTATTTCTCCTCACACAAATTCTGAAGTTTCAATATTATATCTAATGTGAGAGTTTTTCTGACGTTTTAATTGTTTAATACCAGTAATAAATACTTTCTCTGTCTGAATTGGTGATTTCTGTACTTTTTTTAAATTGACTTTTCTTATTGCCTCAGCTCATTTCAAGAGTATTTCTCCTCACACAAATTCTGAAGTTTCAATATTATATCTAATGTGAGAGTTTTTCTGACGTTTTAATTGTTTAATACCAGTAAAAAATACTTATTATCTATCTCACTTTTAACAAAACTTTACGCCATCTATAATGAGGGTAATATATCTATGAATTGAAGATTAGATGAATATGAAAAACTGCCAAACCATGATTATTATTAAAAAAAGTAATTGAAATTGATTTTTTTTAATCTAATGAAGAACTAAGGACTTGTTTAGGATATTTACTAGTGCGTTAGATAGTTGTTTTGCTATTAAAAATAGTCTTTCATAATAGATTCGACAAAATCAACAAGAATACCACCAAACTCGAGCTTATATATCTTTTTGAAAATAATTTTACTGTAAATTTAATAAAGAGAGTTTACAATAATTGCTGCGTGTGTGAAAGATATCAATTCCTTGTCTATAATAAGTGGTATAAAGTTTTTGACAGTTCTTCTCAATTAAATATTGAGGAATATTTAAATTATATTCAAGCTGAACTTGGGGATTATATTAGAGTGGTTATTTCTGAAGCAAAATGATTTAGACCTAACAAAATGTAATTTATATGCCAAATCTTAGATTAAGGCAATATGGTACCCTAAAAATCATTAAACTGTCGAAAAAATTTTTATTGGCTTATTTGATAACCCGAACCTTTATAAATATACCTGCAAAATTTCAAAGTTTTACCTGCATTTTTCATTAAGTAATGGAGCAATGTTTGATGCTAAACAGCAACTACTACGCCTACATTTCAGATTATCTGCTAGAAAAGAGCCTGATAAAAAATGAATTAATTATTTTTCTAATGCGCATCAATGAGATTGACATTATATATGCAGTAATAAATCATTTAAAAAAAAGAATTGTGCAATTCATGCAAAAATTCTAGTTTGTGAATTATTTACTGGAAGATCAAATGGATTCGGTCAAGATTTAAAAGGTTTGTGTGTTTTTTTGATAGTTATATGAATGAAATTAAAACTTCAAAACGGATTCTCCGAAAGCACAAACACTAAATCTCATTTTGATAATTCAGATAATTAAAAATCTAATTCGCAAGAATAGAAAAATTCTCCCATTTTTATATATTTGTTTTTGGTGATATATATATATCCCAAGTGTGCGAGATTCAACACTTTTATATTTAAAATATTTTAAGATATTTATTTAAACAAATGCACATATACAGTTCTTAGATTTTGATGTATTTTACCTATAAATTGTTATTTGATTTTGCTTTTATTCGTGTACAATATTTAACATGCGAAGGCTTTTAAAATCATGGAAATGAAAAATAAAGGCATAAACATATTTTGTTCATGTTGTGCATTAGCTCTGAGCATGGAATTAGCACTGAAGTGTGTGTATTTATTTTTTATAATAATTATAAAGATAAAGTTTTATGAAATATTGATCTTTCATTCGTTTTTTTTTTTTTTGCTATGTATTCATTATGACAGTATACTGTTTAATTGTTCTACATTTGTGCAATTTTTTATGGTAACTAGTTTTAAATAAGCTACTTAACAGTTCATAAAAGTTTCAGAGTATTCGATGAATATTATATCATGCTATTCATGGAATGAAAACTTCAAACTCATATTTCTCCATGTTGAATTTTTGTACATATACTGTTATTCAAAACCCTAAGGCTTTTTTGATAATTGAAGTATGGGTTTGAAATTTTTTATACATGTTCTTAAATGTATGTTTTGTAAAACTGGTCATGGAATTAGCTCTAACATGTTTAGTACTTTTTCTAAAAAATTTCAAAATCAAAATTAATGTTTTTTTGAGAATTTTTGGAAGTTTAACTACAAAAAAATTAATAAAAAATTAAAGAGCTACAGCAGAAAAAAACTCATGCACATTTTTATGTAGTATAGTATAAGGTACTTGAAATTTTTTTTTGAATAAACAGAGACATATCTAAAAAAGCCTTAGGGATTTAAAAATGGCTTAAAAAACCTAAAAAAAATTAAATTTTACAAACATTTTGCAAAAAATTAAATTTTTTTTTGTATGGAATTATTATTAAATAGTAACCTTTATGAAACACAATTATAACCAAATATCAAATATTAAAAATAAAAAAATCGTGAAGATGGTACCATAACGCCTTAAAGCAGTTTTAGTAAAAGAGAGAGAAAAATGAAACGACCACATTTAAAGTAGAAGACTGAGAGAAAGCAGGATCAGATGAAATAACCCCGATATTTTGGTGTTACTGTCCACAAAGAAGAAATAAAAAAACCTATAAATCATTGAGTGAGCCTTAAATACAAACTATCTGAAGAAAGAGATTGGTTTAATTTTAGAAGCCTTCAGCCATTTAGAAAAAAAATTAATTTATGAGACATGTAATTATACACGAATGAATTTATCATAATTTAAGTACTTACCATAAAATCAAATTATTTTTCTATATTTTCATCAAGTTTCATTTGAATTCAAAAAAAAAATTCTTTGCGAACATTTATCAAAAATTCTAATTCAAATTACAACTCACGACCACATAGCTTTCAATTACACTCAATTAATATTCTCCTCTTTCACTCCTGAAGAAAGAGAGTCCAACGCAGTCACACACACATTCTTTTTCTTCAGAAAAAAAGTGAAAAAGATAAAGGGGAAAAAAGGTGGCATTTGCAACTTAATAAATATCCCTCCACCGAAACTTTTCATTCGAGTCCCATTTTAAAAATGGAGAATTTTTCGCCGGAAAAGAGAGATATTACATCGCATTCAATCCCGCTCCTTACCATCTGCTGGACCATCTTTCAAAGATGCTTTGAAGCGAGTCGAATTAATACCGCTACAGTCACAGCTTAAATTCTCCATCTTTTGTAATAACTCTCCGGCTTTATATGGAACTTCTATACCCTTAGGGCAGTGCGTGCCATTTTCTTCAAACATGAAAAGGACGACTGTTCTAGATGGTAGGGGTAGAGAAGAAGTGAAGTGAATTTATTCGGGTAAATATTTTTATCGTAGTTTTAGACCCAAATATTGGTTAGTTTTCATCTGCAAGTCCCTTTTTCTTAAAAGTCGACTTTGGCGCCTCCGGCCGTAAATAAATGATTTCTAAACCTTATCAAATAATGATATAGGATTTTTTTTCATTCCAAAACCTTCTACCACACGCACTATCCCCTCCCCCCATCGTTCCTTCATTATATTTTTATCCTTGCTCAAAATTTTTCTGAAGGAGCTGTTTGGGGGCACGCAATTTAGTTCATTAGTCACAATATTTTACTTTCAAAGAGAAAAGATGAAAATGGCAAGGGGAGGTATGTAGGGAAGCATTTGGAGTCGAGGAGTTGGAAATTGAAAATGCAAATAGTGTATAGTCCTCTTTCTGCTGGTTGCTTTCACTGCATTTGCATTTTATTTCCCTTCCTCCCTCCTCTTTAGATCGGAACACTCGAGGAACTCCCCCTCACCTTCTAGAACAGTCATTAATAGTTGTGTTTTCGTATGTACATTGAAGAATTCTTCAGATTATAATTGACGGAGTCTTTTTGAAACAGAGCGGGAATAGAGTGTCTTCAAATATCCTAGACTTGGCCATGATCAAATTATTATCGACTGATATTTGAGACTAAATTAGAAAATTGCTTTATTTTGCCGTTCTCCTAGCTATGTATTAGAATAACCAAGAAAAATAAAGGTGAAATGTCATTATTATTTTCACTCAACAAGGATTCACCATTAAAGATAAAAATAAAAAGACAAATCATGTTAATCGAAATATTTACTTTGTTTACATTTCCTTTTTTAATATTCTCATACTTCTTTTTGAAATAAAGTAGATAGATAATATAAAAAAGGAATGAAAAAATATATCTGAAATCTATACAATGGCATTAAAACATGTTTTATTTTTTGCTATCATTTTCATTATCACTGAAATCTTAAAGCATAACAAAGATTTTTGATATATTTGGTGTTTATGAATTATTTTACAGCGAAAAAATTTTAATTATTTCCTAGTGAAAGGAATTTTATGGACTGGACGTATTTCTCATGGAGAATGACACTTCATTTGGTGAGAGCTTGAATTCTGAGGGCACTAAAGGTCAGTCGTGAAAAGGGCTGATCCATGTTAAGCACATCTAGTCTCATAATTTATAATGATATCGGGACATGGATATAGAGAGTGGGTTGTTGGCTCAAATGTCGACCACTTTATGTATCCGTAGTTCGAAATTACAAAGCGTTTTTGTTGATTTGGGAACATGAAATGATAATCTAAAAACCTCTAGGCAAGAACGAAATCATTGGATATGATAATGGTTAAGAAATATACACGGGTAAATAATGCCTCATAGTAAACAATACTAATTGGCTTGTGAGCATCTGATACATAGCACACGGTGAATTTGTTTACCGCAGTGTGACCACTCAACCTAGAATCTCATGGAATGAAGTAGAATTGATTTAAGCAATGAGTCTCGCTTTAAACAGAGCCTCAATGACTAGCGAATGATACGTTCTGAACCATATTGTGGTACTCATTGAGATTTCCTCAATGCAACCCAACCCCTTTGAGTTACGGTACTTGGTACCATTTCATTTCGTAGCCTGATTCTTTTGATTGTCATCTGTGACATCAGTACAGCGCGGCGATGCGCCAACAAGATTATACTACCGGTAATATTGTTTTTGGTTTCACAGATTTCTCTGGTCTTACATTTCAGCAAGTTATTGCCGGTCATGCACATAATGCCTTTCTATTGCCTGCTTCTCCAACACTTCCTAGTTGCAGTGATTGCTTGATCTCTTCTACTGAACACGTTTGGACTCCCGTGAATGGTGCCAGCCCAACTCTCTAGTTGGAATGTGTATGGCAAGCAAGGATCATAAACATTCCAACTCGCAGGAAAACACCCTTCAAAACTATGAAAAGGATGAGTACCCTTCAAGGTAGTAACTAACATCAGGGCTAAATGCAGGCAAAATTTTTTTTCTTTTGTGCCTTATTAGCAGTATTTTCAAAATATAACATTCGAAAAGCGTATTAGACAACTACCGTTTCATTTCCAGTACACTAAAACCCCATCGTATTTTGTCATCTATTTCAGCGCTTCACAAACTTTCAATATTTGCGACCCAATTTTCAATCATAATTTTCCATCATCCCACTTTCTATACAGTAACAATGTATAAATTCAATAATAGTATATTTTGACGCTAAAAGCTACATTGCGACTTTAATTATAAACCTCACGAATTATCAAAATACGTATTAAATTTTGTATATAATATTACATATCACAATCCCATGGGGTCATTGGCAGTTATTATTTTTGTTTTTAACTTAGTATTGTTTAATTAATTATCAAATGCATTGTGCAGTATTGATACACTTATAAGTGTATTATATCAGTGTAAATGTTTATTTTATTTTTTATTATGTAAATTGTATTTTGTATTGCTTTCTTTCAGTAAATTAATTTAATTTTCGACTGTTCGATATATATGTGCTCCCAAAAGGGAGCGCGCTCCACAAGTGGAGAAAAGCTGTCCTACTTAGATTACTCTTTCTTGGTGTTTCTTCTTTTAAGTTAATAAGAAGGTAAATGGGTTATTACACTCAAGAACACTGATTTTTGATGTAGAGATAACAATAACATCTAAGTAAATATAAGAGTTCCTAAGTAAATATAATTGTTCAAATGAAATTGGTTATTAAATGTCTTGTATTCTATGTGTTTCAGTTTTTTTTAAAAAATACTATTACTTAATGCGTATTTTATTTCCTCGTTTTAATCAAATCTACCCAACTCTTTTTGCCGCTTTTAAATTTTCATTTAATTTATTTTGGAGCATCATTTAGTATATTATCTGTAGATCCCCTTTTTAAATCTCGTGTAAAGAATAACAGATTATGAAATACTTCACGTATAATATAGGGGACGTTTATTCATGATTTAGGCATTCTTTAAGATATAATAAGCTGCGCTTTTATTATCTCTTGCAATGTATCTCTGTTCATCCCTTGTCCATGTATTTGCTTCCAATTAAGAAACCTGATTCTCCAAGAATATACTTTCTAAAATAAGTCTGTGTCACATATCAACCTGATATTAAAAAAATATATTTAAACATGAGTATCAATATTCTTTTGTCTCAAAATCATACTCGCGTTGTAAAAATAAAATCAATGCTTTATTTTATTCAATGCGTTTAATCCTTTTTCCGAGTTTTTGTGTTAATTATTAAAAGTATGCCATTGCGGTATTAAACTATACATTTTTTCTAGAAAAAATTTCCCTTTGAGCTTTTTGTGTCATGAAATGCATGTGTTAATTAAACCTAATTCTCTAAGATTTAACAGTTCCATATTATCGAATTTCAGAACAATGGTAAAGGCATAGATTCTGTGAAAGCACGTTTACATTAATTAATGAATGTGAAACGCAATTTAGCCCACTCAACACATCACAGGAGTGATATTTCAAGGGAGAATGTTTATTGACAGAATGTTAATGCGAACAAATTGAGAAGCAATCAAAGATGGATCTTAACAACTATTAATTATGCCTTCCATTTTGGCAACGTGTTAGAACTATTTATGACCTTGAATTTCATCCAAGTATAATTAAATTCGTTTTAAGCATTTCTAAAATTTAATTAACTTTATGAATAACTACATTTAAATTTTACATTTAAAGCTTTGGCTCTGTGAAATAAAATATTATTTTAAGATGAATGAACATATATCATTCAATAGAACAATATGTTTTTGAGGCATTAGAAATTCATGAATAATAGATGTAATTAATCGTTTTAAATTCAACTTAATCTTTTTATAATTGATAAAAAAAGTACATTAAACTTAATTTCAAAAAAAAAAAAAAGATTAACTACATAAAAAAATTAATTTTGATAAAACAATTGCAATTATATAATCAATGTTATTTATAAGAGATGGTCCCGAATTTATGTTAGAAACTTTAAGGTAGATACAGGGCACTATATAACAGTCATTTATTGTATAGGAATATATGGGTGCAAGTGATGGGGTGAGGCCCAAACAGAGGAAATAAAAGAAGAGAAAAGAGAAATAGAGTTATCACTTGTCTGCGCTGCCGGTAGGGGGCAGTAGATGTTTAACCACCTTTCAACATGATGCATCTCAGTAGGTGAAATCGCCATTCACAATTATGCTGACATCTACGATGGGAGACTTTACGTATACCAGAAACGCAGGCATGCGTTATATGTACGGTTGTGCAAGTGGTAAAGGTAGAGCTGCGTTACGAATATATCATGCGCAGTTTCTTGATCGACGAATGCCGAATCATGGGTTTTTTCAGAGATCTGCGCACGATGGGTTGGACTTAGTGCACCAGTCCCTCCTCCCCCCCCTTCTACTCCTGATTTATCGAGCATTGATTACTTATTGTGCAGACATCTGAAAAACCTTGTTTACGTGATTCCATTTGACTCAGATGAGGATATCGTTGCTCAAACATCTGAAGCTGCTGCACGAATGCGTGAGATACCTGGAATCTTTGAAGGTGTACTCCAATCTCTCCACAGACGCTGTCAAGCATGTATCGCTCCTGGTGGACGCAATGTTGAATAGTCATTGTAAACATTACACTTGCCATAGACTCTCGCAATAAACACTTGTCTTTCCTTTCACAGAAAGAAATTCTGTTATTTTCTGGGACTCGCCGCTTCACTTGCGTCTATACATTCCTATACAACAAATGACTGTTACAACGTCCTGTACCTACACATAAAATTTGTACCATGAATTCGGGATCACGCTGTAGAAAAAGTTAGACTTATTCACACACACAGAAACGAATTGCTTCTTAATTCCTAGAAGATAAAAATGTATTAAAAATGTATTATCTCAAAATTTGCACTGTTAGGTATGTACTAGATGTCCAAAAAGTATGACTACACTTTCATATTTTAATTTAAAAACAATTAACAAAACATATATTTACTACGGTTTTTTTATGTTCCATAATAAACACACCAAAGGGTTTTTTTAGAATGTTTTATTTCATGCTTTCAAAATACGCACTATTAGTCGAGCAACATATCAAGTTCATACGAGTAACGTCAACATTGTTTCTGCTAGGGCATCCAGACTTTGTCTTTAACATTACGCTTTCTATCGTATTTCATGCTACCTATAAATTGTGGATCATAAAGGTAGTGTTTGTTTATAGGTTGTCCGAAGTTTACCCACACATGCGTCGCAGATTTAAATTAGATAAACTAAGCTACAACTAGTGCCAAACGTAGACATTGCACGATCTAGTTTGCATTTAATTCAATAGAAACTTTTAATTTTTTTATTAAATATAAAAACAACCACAAGCGCGAAAATACTTGTTTAATTTTTATTCTTTTTTGAAAGTGTAATCTGACACATTTTCGATACCTTATACTTTTTTAAGTTATTCATATAAATAATACCTGGAAACACGACACATTATTTTGTATTAAAACTAGAAAATTCGAAAATATTTTAATATTAAAAAGTACATATATTCTGATAGAGTCCATAGATATATTAATTTCCTATCTCTATATAATATGTTCTTAATATTTTTAACTAACCGAATACTGATCCTTTTAAAAAATAACTTATTTAACATCAGTACAAAATAACAGAAAAAAGTTTAAATTAAAAGCTGTTAAAAATGCTAACAGCAAAGGGATTTGTATTTTATACTTTTTCAAATTCATTTCCTTCTTGAGAAATTTAATCATATAGTATTGAAATTCTAGAGAGATATTTTGGCACTTTTCTGCTAAATTTTAAATCTAAAACTGCCAAGAAGTGAAATCTCTTCTTGACAATCCCTGTTTCAAACAAATCTCTATTGTCACTGCCCAAGATAAAAGCTAACCACAAGAACTTTAATTCTCACAGACTTCCTTCCAAAAAAGATATCATCGAAACCGGAAACCATTTCGAGATTTACACTAATCCTTAACTTCAGTAAGAACTTTTCTCTTTTCTAGTAAGCAATAAAATGTCTAACATCGTTTACGACAGGCACAGCCGCAATGTTGTGTGAAGGAGAAAATGTATTTTCTTCTTCCGATATCTCTTCTGTGCCATTCAAATAATTTTGAGCCATTTGGCGAGGGTAATGAAGCATGGCGATAACTCTTGGCGCCACTGGCATTTAGGGAGTCCTGAAAAATAATGTATCGACAAAAAAGTCTTAGAAAGAGACAAGAAGTTCTAAAGAAACTGAATGTGTAAAGTTTGTAACTTACTTTAAAAAAAGGATTTCTACAATGTTAATTTTAAGCATACAGAGTAATGTGTGAAATTGGGATATAGCTTTCGAATAGTACTTCATCTTCAGATGTGTTTGTTTTATGAGCATATTCGTGTCTTTCCAAAAATTCAAGGTGCTAAGGGATTTTGTTTATAAGCATTTTTTTAAAAAAATAATTTTCATTGTGAAAGAAAAACGGCAGGACAGTCTATTATTAATGGTTGGAAAAAATTTGTTTGTTAAGCTAACTTTATTTGAAATGTAATATTCTTGGTTCCAAGACTTCACCATTCTTTATTTCATTATCATTCTTCCTGTGGTTGTAATATTGGTGGCGAGGAAAATGTAGAACATGTGCTCTATCTGTGTTCTATGTTTATCAGAGAACAAAAGATCCTAAGACTGACTTTCAAGGGGCATTATAAATTGGCCACCAAATCTTCAACTTCTTTCCACCAGAAGTAAAAAGTTCTTTGAATTTGTTGTAAATATTTGTAATTCTTCATAACCTCAAAAAATTTTCTTTCCTTCTTTCCTTTGTTGTGTGTAATTAATACTAACTTCTATAAGCCCGTCTGCTACTTTGTGCACGAAGGTCTTATAACTGTTTTCATAGAAAAATAATAAAAATACAAAGACGCATACAATTAAGGAATCTGATATTTAAGGCAAAATAAATTTCAAAATTTGAATTATAACACAAATTAAATGAAACGCATTATATTACGATTTATTATATTAAAAATATAGTTTATTAATACTTGTTATTATTACTTTATTATTACGATTATATTTGTTTATCAGTTATTCTATACGTTTTATAATTATTAATATTTTAAATAAATTCAAATATTTAATGAATGGGGGAAATAAAATTACCTTTGAAATGACATGCTGCAGAAGCATTAATATGAAAATTTTAATTAAAAAGTATCTGAAGCTCAAATAATATGATAAACACTACACATTTCCAAACAAAATAATGCATATTTCTGTCTCAGTTTCTTACGAATTTACGCATGAAATAAAGTAAAGAGATACTATTATGTATCAATGCAAGATTCTACAGTTGAACTTAAATATATTATTTTTAATTTTTCTTAAATTAAACATATTTTTAAATGATAAAACATTTTTGAGCTAAATATATAATTTCGGATAGATAAAATATTGAAGTATGTAGTATTGAATTATAAGAGTTCTATGAATAACAAAGTGTCATTCTATAAAGTTCTCTAAGAAAATTGTAAAACACTCTCTCGATGACACAGAAAAAATCCAATTTATTCAAATCCCCGCTGGAGGGTAAAATGTACGAATAACAGTTCATAGAATCTAAAGTGGATTGTTTATCTTTCTCTTTCTGCATTATTTTCCCCATTGTATTTGTTTCGCTTCTTTATAACATGCATTGTCACTTCTATTCAATTCAGAAGCTATCTCTCTCTCTCTCTCTCTCTGAACCATAATTATTTCTCAAAATGAAACTCAATACTCAAAATTCAATAGTTTCATTTGATATTTGGAATTATCCTTCTATTATTATTTTGTTCTTATTTTAATCGCTAATAAATTAACTTCCCAGAAATGCAATTATTTCTTCATTGTAATTTATTTCTCTTCATAAAAGGATAAATAGTATAACTTATAAATACAAAACGATAAGCTGGAAAAGCACATTATTTTTTTCCCTACATAATCATTGATTAGAATTATTTATCACAGCACAAAAAGAGAAATGCTCAAATGACAAAAGGCCCCTGCATATCTTCAGGTAATCAAAGCAAATAAATTATAAAATTGACTTGTAATAAATCATATGCTTGTTTTAAATCAACGACGTTTTAAGGTTATGACAGAGGAGATAGACTACCAATAGTTTATTTAAGGGAACCAGGACATGCTCGGAAGTGTAAAATGCCACAATTAAGACCCTTTGTTTATGAGACATATATCTTTTAAAATTTTCAATAGAGCTTAGATATTTTATGTTCTTAATAAAGATAATTTAATTATTCTGTAGAACAACAAAACTAACTTTTTAGTTCAAAAGGTTTTTTTCCCTACTTAATTTAAGTAATACATAATTTTTGGGAACTCATAATACGTACTTATGTTTAGGTACCATTTTTTAAAAAAAGTATATTTTTTTTAAACAAAATATTTTTTACACATGTATAAAACAATACACAACAGACAGTGAACCTATTTTTTAGTGACAATTTAGTATAGTTCCTTTAAAAAAATTATGAAACTTTTTGAAATTTGGAAAATTTTTATTTTTTTGCTTTTTTTACGTATAAAAAAAACATTTTTAAAAATTTAGGAAATAGAAATTAAGATTTTAATAGAAAAAAAAATTGGGTTCACTATATGCATAGGCATCTTGTATAGAAGTATAAAAAATCTGGAATCTTATAGTGGAATAGTTTTTTTTTAAATGTACCTAAATGCAAAAACATATGCTTTTGAGAAACAAAGGGTCAAAAGGGGCGTGATCATATGTTTACATTTTTATTTTTCATATTTTAGGGATATTTTATCAACAAACATATAAGTATTATACATTTTTAGGTTCAGAAAAATATGCACCATTTTTTAAAACTTAAATTGAAAAATCGATTTTTGAAAGTATATGATGTCCTGGTTCCCTTAATTATAACGCATAGTAAGTTAATAAAAGTAATCTGAAAAGACACCTCAATTTCTTAACTTCCTAACTCTAATTAATGATAGCTTCAAGATAAACAACTCTCCTTTATACATACATGAGTTTCTGCAGAAATAAGGAAACAAACCGGTTACTAGACCCATATATTATTGACCACAGAGTATTCAGCATGGATCACATGATAATTTTAAACTAGAGTATGATGATATGACATATGAGGTAGCTCTGAAAATTTCTAACTGCATCTTACAATATGACGGAGCTCACTTTGATGAAAACACAATATATATTCCCAATTTCAAAGATAGGATCAAGGATCTGATTCTTTCACGGATGGTTCCAATAAATTCTTACAATTGTCTTCGTTGAAAGAAAAATTGGCATGTCTTAATCCCTTAGCTATCGATTAAAGTTATATGATTGGCACTTCAATGCCACCGTTTTTTACACAGTGGAGCGCGCATGCGATGTATTGGGGGAGTAGAAAAGACACAAGTCAGCAAATTTTCTCTGAAATAAGTATATCCTTCGCACGCACTGTCAAGATCCTATTATTACATTATACCCCCTTCGAAAAAGTTTTATTGATTGCAGCGCAAAGAAAACACTCATAGTTCAGCAGGACGTATGAATACGTCCGGGGCACTCAACGCATCGGCTTAGTGAGACTGATATATACACCGGTGGCCGTTAAGGGGTTAGTAAAATATTTAATAAGTTGCCTAGAATAGTATATATTATAATGTTAAAATCAATCATTATAAGTAATTTTACTAAAAACCTATAAATAGGGACATGATTCAGCTGATTTGAAAAGTATTCATGCCCTCACATTAAGATTCAATCAAATGTGTGAAATATCAAGTTACTGAAAATGTTAAAACTAAATTATTTACATGTAATTCACAGAAACATTAAGCATGTGTTTAAATATTTATATAATTTACGTATTTTATTGTCCATACTTTCGCAGATATTAGTAGTAACACCAATGGGGAAGTACTCCTCACAATTTTGCCAGCCATTCTTTTTACATTAAAACATTTTTTCTACGTCCCAAAATCTACAAACTCATCACTTTATACATTGCCACAGTTGATGAATGAAATATCTTTTCTGTTCGCTGAATTTCAAATTCTTTCTCATCAAATATGGATTCACTAATGCTTTGCACAAAGCGATGAGAATTTTATTGCGCAAGTGATTTACAATGCTGCGATTTATAGCACGTAAAGTAAAAAAAAAATGGCTCCTAGATTCGAAGGAAATGAGACATATAAATCACATTTAGATATTTTTTTCTTGTTTTATTTTTATTTATATCTGAAACCGCCTTTCAAATGTCTATTTTTCATTATTAGAATATACATATATATAAAGAGAACATGTCTGCGGGATATAAATGCTTTGAAATTGCTGTAAATGTGCGCAATGTACAGATGTCTTACTAGAAAAGAATTTAGTATTTCTTTATTTGAATCTTTAGTAAAACTCAGTATTTTAACACGTAAAACTTTAACAATTTATTATATTTATAAATTTTAGATATTTTCCTTTCCCCACATTTTTGTGTAAAAACTGATATTCTAAGAAGTAATTTTGAAGAATACTATATCATTATTATTAAATGTTAACACTTATAGAAAAATTAAGTATTTTTTTTGAAACAACAGAAATACGATTTCTTAAATGCTGGGAAATAGATTATTAGGTAGTTTAAATCGTATCTTACAAATATATATATCTTGTAAAACATCATACTTATACATATATGTTCTTTATAATAATTAATCTATATTTACTCTTGATATTGCATTGGTTTTTATAATGCTCAGCTATTATGATAAAATCATTTTTGTAAGTCATGTACTGTCTACTGTTGTGTTATTTTTCAAATGATATGTAAAAAAGGGAAAAAAAGGAAAATAAATCAAACTTATTAATGTTTTTTTTTTCTATTTAAGCCCCAATGATATCTTAAAGATCTTAAAAATAGCATAAGCAACAAGGACTTCCATTTATTCGTTCGAATTTCTCCATACTATAATTGCTCCATTCACAAAAATTGCTTGTATGCAAAGGTAATAATCATATACTATCTTATTCAAACTAGTCTCAATCAATTGTCACACTTCTTGAAACAATTCCGCTAGAGTAGCCTTAGAGCCGACTCACACTTTTTATGGTAATGCTCTTAGATTGTCTGTTAAATTCTTAATTATATCTTCTTTGGTATAATATCAGGTATTTTTTATATCTTATGTTTTTCAATAAGTTTGGGATTAACATGAAACATTAACATTAGTTTAAAGGAATTTAATGTGAAATATATAAAATATAAAAATATATTTTAAAAAGTATACATGCTTCTCCCACTGAAAAATATCAGGAATTATAGAATTAAAACAAGTGGTATGTATGAAATAAGTAGTTTTGTATACATATGCATATGTTTCTTGAGATTTGATGAAAAGTTTTAGTAGTTTTGGTCAATCCCCAATAAAAATGAAAATCAGTTAAAATAGTAAAATTTTTATTTAATCTATTGTGAATTTAATTGAGATTGATCAGTATCATGTTTCTTAGTTGCATCTCAACGCCTTAAAATATGTGTGCGTTTGCATTTACTAATTATATACTTTACTCCCAAATCCCAATAAATTATTTCATGACATTTCTTACTCTTCGGAAGCTTATTCCTTTTTTTAACCAAATTAACATTCTAAAATATCACAGTTACCAACCCCTAAAACAGCATTTTCTGGTAATCTGGTACAGACTATTTTAATGATCCGGAGTGTTGAATAAGAATATCTATAAAACGCGTGAAATGGCACTAATGCTGAAAATCCTCATGGGTTATGATGTTGAAGTCTGATTCTGAAGTATTGTCAATTCACATGACCTAACTCGTTACTAATCCCAAATAGGTATACGAGTTTCATCGACAATACTTTTCAGGTCGCTTTAGCACAGCCTTTCCAAAAAACAGCTGAAATAACAGCTTTGAGATTCTCCATAAAAATATGTATTGGCTTTCCATGGGTTTTTAAGATAAAATATGATTAAAAAAACCCTTTACTATTATCAAAGTAAAATAAATTAATGTGTTCCCGTAAATAATTAATTCAAAAATTACCGGCTACCAGATATTGTTATTGCTTAGAAATTTCCGTTGGCAGAAGGAAAATAAAATTCCCATAAAAAAAAGAAACATTAATTATCTATTCACCACCTAGTTTTGAAAATATTTGCCATCCAAATCAAGAAAGATATATATTCTTTAGTAAATAATCGAAAGAATTGTTGAAAAAGGTATTCATTTTTTCCCAAAATTATTGTTACCGTGAATTATGCTTTCGTAAGTATATACAAATTTTGACGGCTTCCAAGGTAAGCAAAACCCCATCCAAATTATAAAGCACGCAATTTTTTATTTACAATACATGTTTTACTATTTATATTTATATTCTTTTTTTCTAGATCTTTCTTCCCCTTATTTAGCTTTATAGCTTGAAACTGAAAATAATTAACCAAATAGTAAATATCGCTTATGTAAAGGTAAATGTAAAGTTATGTTTTACATATGCTATATATAAATGGCACCATGATACAAAGATACTACTCATTAGCCACGGTATTTGCAATTTTTTAATCTGCATGACCAAACAATTCCGTTTAGGAACCTAACACTTCTGTTTTAGGAATACAATCAAATATAATTCCAACTCTTTTATATTAATAATTAAAAGTATTATTCTTTCGATAGAAGTCCAATAAGCGAAAGCAGTTATTGACTGAATTGATTTCCATTTGATTGATGATATACTACATCAATTACCTTTACAAAAAATATCAAAAGAAATAATCGAAAACACCAAAGCGAGGAAAAAACTTTAGTAAAGAGCTTTTCGAAGGAAAGCGATTAACATTTATGAAGTGGTCACATCCCTTATAAATATTAATCATTTTTAATACTCTATTTACAACAAAGAAAAGAATATGAAACCCGATGTAAGCTTATCAGTGTAATAATTATTTTAAACCTTTATTTAAGATATTGTTACTAATTATAGGAATAAACATTTGATGCAAATTTTTGTGCTACAGGAGAATAACTAAGGGTTGCCTGATTAATATAATGATTTCATTATGTAATTCATTTAATTATTTTAACTATTTTTCAAAAAATATCAAGAGCAATAACATAAAATTAAAAAGTAATCTAGTTAATTCATTTCAGAATTTTGATTAAAAGATAATCGTAATAAGTGAATAGTTGAATATTCTTAAAAATATTTAAAGTTGTTAGTTTGTCTTTTAATCATTAAGCTTTATATATACAGAATTCAATTCATCAAATGCACAAAAAAAGCGTTTCTTGTGCAGACGAGGATTAAAGTAAATTAAATGAAATTTTTAATTTTTTAAAAGGCTTATTAAAAACAGCTTTTAACTAAAATAATTGAAGCTATCCAAAAGTGATTTTCAAATTGTGGCATAATTAAATTAATTTAATTTAATATTAACAGTCTTGTTATCAGTATACAGTTTCGAATTATGTAAAAAATATAATTTTTATGATTCCCCTCTCCTGATGAAGTTAAATTTTAGCACACTTCTATGCCTTACATATAATATTTAGTATTATTAAATAAAATGGATTCAACTTCACTTTAATACTATATAGAAGTAATCGGTGATTGTCCTTGAATTTCTGTTTCGATCGAATCGCGAGAACGTCTTCAAAATAAGCATGTAGTTAGCATAACTTCCACACCACACTATGTATAGACTTAAAGGCGTAATTCTTCTAAGTAAATAGATGCTTCTTTCTTTCTTCTTCTACTAAGTAAATAGGTGGATTCTTAGAAAATCTAAGATTGTTGCCTTAAAAAGTTATCTTTAGCTACAAAGCATATATTATAGCTATTGTTTTCATGTGGTAAAAATATGTGTTCATCAAAAAAGAAATACAACAATTGTAAAAATGTTTTTCACATGAATTAAGATCTTTAAAATATGTTTTTAGACATATTACATTATGTAGAAATATATTTCCTTATAAAGACACAATTCAAAAGAATATTTCAGCCAACATTATTTTATGCTATTCAGTATTATTAAAAAAATGAAGCATAATAGCATGGATATGGTTTCGTATAGTTCAAATTGGTATAAGTCAGATTTTCATATAATTTATACCTATTTATGTGCAGTATGAAAACAATTTAACAAGATATCACATACAGAAATATTTTAAAGTTGCCAGAAATAATTCAACCACATAATAACTCTGACACTCTGGAACATTGCCAAGTTGTAACAATTCTTTAATTAAGACTAGAAGAGTGCCAAAGAAATTTCAACACTGGAGTTTAGAAGAAATAGAATTTACACAAACATATATTTTCCAAGCCTCTCAGAAAATGTCAACAGCGTTGTTAATTAAATAACTTCACTTAACCGGAAGCTGCTATTTTGAGAGAATATGACATAAAAGTTCGCTTAAACTGTTTCATAACTTGTCATTCAAAAATGGTGATCGACGGATATGAAAACTTTAGAAAGAAAAGAATATGGGAATTTTAACTATAATGAATTTGATTATTGTTATCTGTTCATATGTAAATGGGTGACGGGTAAATCCGAGAAACGAAATAAATCGTAGTTTGCTCTAAATATAAATAAATATCTTAATTCTTTTAGTGTGGCAAATTTAAAACATGAGCTCTTGGGAATTATTTTTCAAATCGAAATTCAGGTTTAAAATTTAAAATTTTGTATGTTCCACTTAAGAAAAAAAAATGTTTAAAAAAATCAATATATAACGTTGCAATTAAGCGTGTAAAAAGGGAAGTAATTTTGTGATTCTGTGCCACCAAGAAATGAAAAGGATAACATAAGCATCATCTACTGTATCATGGTTCGAAAACAAGGCTACACTGAAACAAGAACAATTAAAAAAAATTAAAAAACAATCTATTGCTAGTACATTCTCCTTTCTTGTGCACAGTTAAGGGAATTCTCATGGTAAATGAAATTGTACTTAAAAAAATTCTCAACTTATATACTTAAAAACTAACACAGTAAGTATCATCTCTGATGCATTCTTTTTCACTCATTTCTAGTCTCAAACTAAATTATGCCGCCCAACCGGTATAGTGGTCAGTGAAGCTGACTGCGGTGCCGTAGGGACTGGGTTCGAATCCCGGAGAAGGCATGGATGTTTGTGTGCTGTCTTCTGTCTGTGTTGTAGGCCCCCGTGTTATACATTGCGTGGTGCACGGGGTTTATAAATGTTAAAAAAAAACTAAATTATGTGATATCCAAGATCCTTTTTTTTTTCGCTTTATACATTTCGAATTCGAATCAATCAATCAATTCTTTTAAATGAATATAATTATTGACAGAATATTATATATGTAGTTCATAAGTATTACGCTTTACGTGAAAAACATAATCAATTTGTTAGCCTTATTACAAGATAGCAGATTAGTAACTGATGATGGGTATTGCATTTTTAAAGCAAGTTATATATTCAAATTAAATGTGTTGGAATTTAATTTCCATGCACGATGTGAAAGGATGTAAAAAATGAGTTAAAATATCTGGTACTGACTTTGTTGTTTGATAATTTGTTCAAAAATTGAAGGTGGGCTTATTGCGTTAGATGACCTCTGACGTCATCAGAAATAAGATTAAGCAAACAAATACATACATCATATGTAAATTGGGTATCTTCGAAGCTGAAGATTGATTTGCATTGAGTGAAAAAGAGACTCTACTCATTATATAAAATAGTGGAGATCTTTTTTTAGAAAATTAAATTACGCCCCAAGAGTTCGTAACTGTAGCGTCAGTTTTTTTTATCGACCTTGTCATCATATGCAGAACATAACCATTATACAATATTTGTTGTCATTAAAACGTTGTCGCAATTAGTCGGATACCTTAAATAAATTGAATTGAAGCAAACTCGTTTTAACTCATAATCGTGAAGTTATTATTGGAATAATATACTTGTTCAATATCGCATTGCCTTTATGAAAAACAATATCTACTTCTGTTTAAATGATCTGGCTATATTTTCAGCGTGCTCGATTCACGATCTCATGACAGTTATGAAACCAACCATAATAACATAAAATTATGACGTGTTTTTTTTTAATATCAGAATAATTATCTACGCATTTGTTGTGCATATAACTATTACATGATTCTGACATTATATGACTCCTGATCATTACTTTATCACCATAGAAGATACATTTTGCTTGTCACTAATGGATCTTTTTTTTTAATTTTGCATCATGGTCAACTGGCAAGGTCTTGCTATCCTGATTTCAACACCATTTCTACATGAGCGTTTTGAACAAATGTAGATTTCTTTAGCCCTGATATATAAATAGTTTTCAGAGATGGAAATGTTTGCATGAGTGATGTTATTAATGTTTCACTGATCACTAGAGTAAATATAAATACACTCATGGACAAAAAAAATTAGCGCACCAAGAAATAATTCCGGGATCGTAACGAAACATGGCATGAAGGTACATGTCTTAGAGATATGCAAATGATAAAAAAATGCAGCTTGATTGTGCATTACGTATGGCCGGTAGACGGCATTTAACGTCGTTCTCCGTGGAGTATAAAACAGGTAACTAAAGCTTGTTTGAGTTTGCTGACATGTTTACTCAGAGAGAGATGATGTAGGCATGCCATTAAGCCGTTGTCGAAGACAATATGAACAGCTGTCACAGTTTGAGAGAGGGAGAATCATCGGCATGATGGAAGCTAGGTGGTCAACTAGGTGAGAACCTCGTCATTAGGCCTCTCTGATTGTGTTGTAAGGAGGTGCTGGGACTAGTCGATCCGAGATATGTCCTTTACACGAAGACCAAGCTCAGGACGCCCATGACAGACCAATCGTCAAGAAGACTGCCACATCGTAAGAAATGCACGCGTGCAACCAACAGCTTCATCGGCCGCCATCCAGGCACATGCAGTGCCTTCACTAGAAGCCCCTGTGTTTTCTCGAACCATACGAAGGGGCCTGGCTGGAGGAGATTTGGGATCACGGCATCCATTATGTGTGCTGCCCTTGACGCTCACTCATCGCCTCCATTTGGAATGGGCCTCGCACGAGGAAACTAGACTGCATCGGAATGGAACCAGGTCGTCTTTAGCGACGAATCCTGATTCAATCTCAGCAGTGATGACAATCGTGTTCGTGCGGAGACCTCGTGGTGAAAGTCTTTATCCTGCCTTTGCTTTACAACGACACACCGCTCCCACAGCTGGTTATTGCCTATAATACACAATCATCCCTAGTATTAATCCGTTGCACCATGACAGCCCAGCGATATGGCCATGATATCCTGCAACCTTATGTGTTGCCTCTCATGCAATGGCTCCCAGGAGCCATTTCTCAACAAGACAATGTTCGGCCTCATACGACAAGGGGATCACAAGACTGTCTCCGCACTGTTACTTCCCCCGATCCCCAGATTTGTCTCCAATAAAGCATATCTGGGATCATTCGGGATAGCAAGTTGGACATCCTATTAGTTTGAATGAACTACAGGCAGGGTTACAGCAAATATGGAACGAAACATCTCAGGACATCATACAAAACTTTTATGCTTCAATGCCTGATCGTATCGCATCGTGCATTCGCGCTTGAGGGAATTCCAACAGGGTATTAAATCCTCCGTTCTTTTGCCTTTTTCTTTGAAATAAATTATCCTTTTTCACTGATTTTCTTATCATTTACTTATATCAAAGTTGTCATTATGTATGTAAAATATCCTTTTATTTTAACGACTCCTTCTTGGTGTGCTAATGTTTTTGTCCATGAGTGTACTTATTAGCTTGGAAATATTTTTGTTTTTTGTCTACCTTTTTTAATTTCCAGAAACATACACCTCCCCAGTTTGAATCGATGCCATTATTCTTCATTTTTTGCATACTTCCCGTTTCGGATCATAGTGATTAACTGTTTAGTGAAGAATTCACTACTGAAATAAAGACTTGATTTGTCAAATTACGATTAATCACGAGTTTTATAATTGAAACGGCGTAGGATCAGTCATTGCTTCTGACAGAGTTTCTCGCAGACAATGAATACGGGAACTACACGTAATTTGGACTTGGATTGAAATTTCTTGAGAGATATGGTGTGAAAAATGTACAAACAATGAATTAAAATCGTCCTCTTTACTTCAGAGAGATTTAAAAATTCGAGCTTTGTCTCAGCCATACGCATAGGAAGTTTTGTTTCAATAATAATTAAGACAACTTATTTGTTACCCTCTTCCAACACCGATGCGTTAGGAAGAAAATATGCGCAAAGAAATACTTAAATGTAAAATAATGTTGCAAAAAAAAAACCTTTTGAAATTTTAAACACCATTACGTGATCCGTCGTCAATATCCATAGAGTTGCATCTACTACACTGTTAAGAAATTAACAATATTGTAATCCATGTACAAACATGTTAATTAAATTTCCTTCATAAATGACTTACTTGATTTAAAATGTTTAATATTTGTCAAGCAATCAATAAATGTTGTAATTTCACAAACCAATAAATATATTTTCTTAACTGTTCAAGTTATTTATACTCTGCTAATATCTTTAGCAAAATAATGTAGCAATGTACTTCATATATTTTATAAATTTAATTAAATATATTGTTACCTTTCTAAAATGCTTTCACACGCTCATAAACATACACAAACGTAAGCACACACACACATATATACAATTCTTCAAAAGTGCAATTAAGAAATGCATAGAAATAAAGAACACAAATTCAAACACTTAACCCCAATATCACATAAAGAAACTAAACTCATTCCCTGACAAATTTTTACTCCGATGTTTCTTTTCTGCTACTTCCATTTATAGAATGATGTATCGCATTAATATACTTTCAAGAATCGCTGCATAAAATAATTCTTTGATACTCATCTAGATGTATCAAAGATCACCCATTTTTATCGTCAAACTTGGTGATTGGCAACCAAATTTTTCATCAAAATCACCCATATTTATTGAAATCTCTGTGGTTAAAAACCTGTTTAGATCACAATGCTCTTTCAGAACCGAGTTTAATAAAAACCATACATTTCGTAGTACTATGCATTAATATTTACTACGGTCGAACTATTTACATTTTTTTTATTTTTCTTCTGATAACAGAAGCAAAATATACTCGAAATATTTGTTTTTCTTTTAATTACCTCTTTATTTTTCCAAGTTAGTGAAAGATCATCATATAACCTTTTATGTGATTGTTTTGTATGAATCAAATTTCCTCTTCATGACACTACATTACAATTTCGCTATTTAAATAATTGCTGATAGAGTAGATTATGTACCGAATTTCAATTCCTTATTTTTTTAAATCGAAATCTGAAAAAAAGTTATCGAGAAATACATACAATTTATTCAAAGCTGTGCATTATTTTTTTAAAAAGCAATATTACTTTTATAATTTCAGAACTGTTATGTAATATAAAAAAATTGTAAATACTAGAAAAAATTCATATAAAAATATGATTGTATTTGCAACATATAAGAATAAACAAAAAGTATGTAAAACTAAGTAAGAAAAAGTTTATCTCCTCTGCCTTAAAAAATGTTTGCTACAATTTGAGGAGCTTCCCTTCTTTGCAGTTGAATAGTCTTTATTACCAAAAGTTAAAGAAGAAGAAAATGAACCAAATTCCAGAGTAGAAAATCCTCCCTAGAAGAAAGAAGCAGTCAGCAAAAGTGAAATCCCCTGAAATCACACATCTTTGTTCTTCTGCTGCAGAAAAATAATAAAAATCTAAACTGGAAAAATAATAATAACTGTTATATAAAGAAATGTAAGTCTTAAGAAATATACCATGGTGGGAAGGAAACTGGAATTAAAAGTTTGGCGGGTTCTTTTTCTTTTCTGTCCTAAATTGAGGGGGACAGAAAAAGTAAAATATTTTTGTTAGAACGTGGCTTTATTTCTCTCTTGTATCATCTCAATTCAAGTCTCAATGTCAAATTTAACAGTTTATGAAGTGCATTTTAAGCACGTACTTTTAGCTGTGCAATTACTAATATAATTTTTCCTCTTACTAAAAACAATTTATAAATATTCGCAAATCGAGGCAAGGTGTACATGTATGTGTTAGGATAATTAACTTATATCAGCAAATTCTCATATTTATCATTTAGACTTTATTTTCCATAATATTTCCATAATATAGAATACATAATATTTTTTCCATTTTAGTCTATTGAGTCCATATGAATCAATTTATTTTACTTTATTATATACCATATATATATATATATATATATATAATTGAGTACCACAACATTCGTTAATAACATGCCCAGAGAAAGTTGGCCGTGGTAGTGTTCAAAAATAGCTACCGAAAACATAGAGCCCAAAGTTTTATTTCAAAGTCAACTTAAGACTTTACTTGCACACTGCCAAACTCGAAATTCATGAATTTAACCAATTATCCGCATTTCTTCATCTTTGGCGCAATACGGAATTTTGTAAGGTAACTATTCATCACAATACATGCTTTCAGAATCTGATAATCGAAATTACACCACTTACTTCCAATAACCATAAAACTATCTCTTGGTAGATGTTTTTTTTTTTGTGACTTAAATTTTTATTGCTAAGATACCATTTCTTAGGAAATTGCGATTATTAGAAAACAAAAAAAATATATATATATCAAATGTTTTGATAAGAAAAAAGAATATAATTACATAAATTGTTTTTAATCATTATACGGTGTATAAATAATAAATCTTAAGGAAATCCGGTTCCTGTTACATCATTGGAATATTTAATGAATTTCAATTAGGCTATATTTGCTCAATATATGCTGCTCTGTTAAATAAAACTCATTATACGCAATGTTATATTAAACTGAAACGCTCAATGCTTTGTATCCAAATCGAAAGTGTATTTATTTAATATCCCAGTATCTTGAGTTCAGAACAGAATGAAATTCTACATTTGAAGAGTTCTACAACCCTGTTTGATGCGATTTGAAATCTCTCATCTTCACTCTCTAATGGCATCTATTCGCATCCTAGTCGTTCTTAAAGCACTTCAAAACCAGTCGAGAAAATCAATTATCTGAAAGCATGTGTGAATATAATTTACAAATATATTTAATAAAGCTATGGAGCGTAAGCGAAAGTATTTATTTGAAACAATATGCCTCAATCTTGCATCTTGAGCATAATACTTCTACAAAATTCCCTTTATTATTCCATTCCATTTTATTAAATATGAAAATGTTATTTGTATATATACATTTTAACTATGTATTTTTTAATTATACCTCGTTCAAATGTATTTGTTATGTTTTAGTTCAAAATTACGTAATGATAAAGCATATGTAAAAATTTTATATTAGCATTCAAATATAATTATTCCACAATTCCAAAGTTTGAAATTTAAATTGATATTTAAGAAAAAAGTAGGGAACAAATACATTACTTTAAATTTAATTAACATTAAATAAGAACAAAAGGCAATATATAAAATGGCATAAAAGTTAAATAAGAACTAATCAGTTAATTATTTGGAGTTAAAATCACACCAAATCTATACGGAGAATCTAGCTACATTTCTCGTAATTCTAAGCAATATCGAATAACGTAGAGGAATGCTTTAAATAGTGATACGTGGTAGCAGAGCTTTCGAATGCTTGAAATATCCACGTAATTAACAGTCTAGTTGTTTCAGAGCAAATTGTTATTTATACAGGAATAATCAAATAGTTACAGTAGATTTTTTTATAACAAGAAAAAAGTAACACACATGTTCAATTCCATAAAAGCACAGATTCAAAAAATCACACCAACGAATCCGTAATTGCGATTTCACTCAGTAAATTAAACGATTACTCGCTGTAATTTTTACTTTTTTTCCCATCCAGCTTATATACTTAGTTTAACTATTACAGAAGTTAATTTACCATTGCGATTATCTAAAATAACTCAATAACCTTCCTACATCCTTCTGGATTTCACAGGGAGTCTCTATTTTTTGTCACAGAATTAGCATCTTCACCACATTTAATGGCCAAATTTGTCCATAAAACCAATCTTACTTTTTAAGATTTCTAGAAAAAGCTTTCTGTTTGCCTACAAACCTTTTTTCCTACTTTTCAAAACCGTTCAGCAGAGAAGGGAACAATATTAAACTGCCCTTAAAAGTGTGTACGATGTATGTTCATATGATTTCTGACTTTAATATTCGTAGTGGTTACATTAAAATTTTTTTAAGTGGGATTCATGTATAATTTATGGCGATTTTAATTCTTCTTCTGCTCACTGAAGTTGGCAGTTTCTAGAAAAGAAGTGAAAGGTTCGTCAGAGTTTCTATTTTGGAATAATGACAGGAAGACTCAAAGAACACTGCCGTAATAAATTTGTCGGAAAAGTTTGTGATTATCAGTGGTTATTAATTCAAAACTATCTAGAAAAGGAAGAACAATATATTAAAAAAAACATTAATGTATCACATTTTAACCTTCTCAAACTTCTGTCGAAAGAATCAAAATCACTGGGATAAATTTGCATCAAAATCCAAGAAGACTGTTTTAAAGGAGATGAGTGTGAAACTGTTGAACATGAATTCGAATATTTTACAGAGAAGATATTTTTGAACGAATCTTGTTAACACACGCACACAAATTCTCACACATACACATATACACTCATTGCTATAAAAATTGGCGCTCCAGGAAAGAGTTGTCAGAATAAAACGAAAATTTACTATCTGTTTAGCGTCATAGTAAAAAGTGATTACAAAATCAAACAAAAAAATCCATTATTTTAGAAAAAAAATACAAATGAATTAAAGTTTTAGTACCCTATTTGGGTTTGCCTATAGTATTACTGCAGGATGTAATGTGGTCAGGCACTGAGGCATATAAGTTTTGTATGATGTCGCGTGATATCACGTTCCACAATGGTTCTAATGGAGCCTCTAACTAGACAAAACTGTCATCTGAAAATGATCCCAGATATGCAACATCAGTGAAAAATCTGGGGATCAAGTATGCCGAAGAAGGGTGGAAATAGAGTGACAGCAGTACTTTGAAAATATTGCAATGCGTGAGTGATCAATGCTCTGTAGAAAAATGGCTTTTGGGAACTCTGTCATGAGCGGCAACAAATGTGGCTGAAGAATGTCAGGATCTTACCTCTGGGCTGCCATGTTCCCCTAGATCAGTATTAGAAATGGACGTGTGTTGTATGCGAGGGTACCCCATGCCATCACTCCAGTTGTTGGATAGGAGTGCAACTGTATCTAAAATGCATGGTTGAATCGTTCACCATGGGTATCCAAACACGTACACAATTGCCAACACAGTCCAAATTTGATCTTCATTCGTCACTGAAGATGTCATGATTCAGTTGCAGTCCAATCCTTTCGATCGCGACACCACTCCAAACGGAGGCGAGGGTGGATGGATGCCAATAGCAGTGTAGCTAAAGGACGCCGTAATAGCAAATGTTATTCAGCTTGGCGCCTTGCCTTCATACATACTGACTCAGAGGCCAGTAGTAGTGATCTGTACATGGCTGATGCGAAATTAGTCAGTGGGAGCTAGGAGTGAGTGTCTTATGATGTGACGGACTTCTCGACTAATAGTCTGTAGAAAACATCCTGAGCCTGCTCACCGTGTAATATATCTCTCTTTTGTCCAATTGTGACAACACCTCCTCAGAACACCTCCTAACGGCCTAGGTGGCGATCTATTTGTCGAGCTACCCACTCAGTTTACGTTATTCTTATAACTCTTTTTCTCCCGAACACTGGCAGCTGCTCTTATTGTCTCCGAAGAAGATATAATGGCCTTTTTTGTTAAAAAGCGTCCTTCTGCCACTGATTACGTGAACCACCAAGATTAGATTTTTATAATCCAAGTAGCATGAGGTTCAATGTCCTTTGGTAGCCTTATGCAATGCGTAATCATACCGCATTTTTATCCATTTACATATTTGCTCGACACGTACCTAAATCCAACTTTCATAACAATGAAACTTTTATTTCTTGGTGCACAAATTTTAATGGAAAGTAGTTTATATATGCTCATATAAAGCACTATTTAACATAAATAATTGATGAATCGATAGCAATGAAAAAAATTTCTTAAGCTCAAAAACATTCAAAATTTTGAAATTATTTTTTTATTAAATTTCGAGTAAATTTCATTTTGTTACTAAGAGTTTTTTTATGGGTTTTTATATTCTTTTTTTAGTAAATCAAAAATAATTGAATCCATAATAAATTGAATTTTAATATTTGAAAATGTAAAGTATTTCTATTTAAAAGTTTTTTTTAGAGAAAGTCATTGATATTTCATTAAAATGCAAAAACGAATCCTTAATAGGTATCCGATTTTCTTCTAGAAATTTTATTAACAAAAGGAGATATAAATGACAGTTTTATGGAAATTAAACTTCCTAGGAACAATTTAAGTTTACTTAAGAATTAAGTCTCCTTAATAGATCATCGCCGTATATATCATGCACATAGAAAAAGTAAAAATCGAAGCATTTACAAGAAAAGAAGCTTATAAATAAATTAAATTTTGTAATGTTCTTTTTTTTTCTTTAAATCGTATATCTTACAGAAGTAAAACTAATCTCCTTTCGAATTTAAATTCTTAGCATTTCCAAATAATACGTATTTTTAAGAGGAAATACAAGTAATATATACATATATGTGTAGGGGTGTAATGGTTCTCTACTTCAATTTTCCTGAGAGGGATTTTTTTAAACTTTTTTATAGTTCTTGAACTTTTTAAGACATCGCGTGAAAATAATTCTTTTTATTTCCTCACCTAACGAGAAGTATAATTTTCACTGTTTCTTTAACTTTTAAGAACTATTGGTTCGTCAAATCTTCTGATGAAATGATGCAATATATTAAAAGTTACCATACCCGACAATCCGTGTACTAAGACCTGGGAATTGTATGAGTAAAGTCCTCGAACTTCTGGAAAAGGAGCATTTAAGAGCAAAGATCTTCTGAAAAAAAATGGCACAGTTTTGTCAGGAGTAAGATTTCCACGTATGTTTTGTTACTGTTGCTATGTATAAGTAAGCACGTTTGTTTGTGCAATGCATGAATTAAAATCCTAAGTAAATTAATAATTGTAATCACCTGTGTCCTCAGGATCTCTTCAAAAGTTAATATTCATGTAAGATATATCGTTGTTATTTTGTAGAATATTTAAATCAAATTAGCCTTTTCTGAAAAAATCCGTAAGTAGATTCAAAGTCAACAGATTTAACATTGCTACAAATTAGGAATTAAATAATTTTATACTCGAATGTTTCATCTTATTATAAAGCACACAAAAGTTTTTACCTTTAGTATTCGAAACTGGTCAGCCAATTTAACATTATGTGTTTATTGAATAGGTGTACAATTCACAAAAGGAAAAATATCTTCAAAATTACTTTTTTCTGATTAGCGACTGAATGAAAAATAAATACGCATTTATAAATTTAATAAATCAATTTTTGCTTATATTTAAAGAATTGCTAATATGTATATTTTTAAAATATGGCAAAGTTACAAAAGTGTAAAATACATTTTCTGTAGTTTTTCCTTGTTTAAAATAAAGGACTGAGTTTAAAAAGTATTAGTTAGCGCAGTACACACACATGAAAGTTAAGTCTTATTTTTGGGAAAATGATATCACATGAACTTGTGAATATATACATGAACATATCACATAATTTAGAAAGTTTTATGAAGCATTGACGAAAAATTCAGTTTTAAATTTATTTCTTTAATCCAGGTGAGAAAGATTATTTTTTTATACAATTTTAAATTTTCGGTAGAAATAATTAAATAGAATTAATAGAATTAAATAATTAATAGATAATTAATAGAATAATTAGAATTAATAGAATTTTAAATAGAAAACTTAATATTTGATTTTTATGAGAAATCAATTTTAAATATTTGCATTAAATAAAATGTGTTTTATTTAATTTTTAAAAATTTTTTTAAGAAAGTCTAATAAGCTCAATGGTTATGTATATTTGCAACAAAAAATTTATTTTCATTCAATTTTGGCAAGTACTGTAAATATACTATATTTGTTAACATTCTCAAAAGTAGCAAAATTATAAATTGTCTAATCTAATGTGACTTTTTTTAATTTTTAAAAGCTGTTACATTTCTATAAAAACATCTACTTTAAATATTTCATTGGATTTTAATATAAAAGTTTTATCTGAATATTGAAAATAAGTAACTTCATTTTTTTTCGTCTTATTTCAACACACACACACACATATATATATAAGTCAGCAATGATAATACTGTAGCATTAATTATTTTATATTTTCATATATTTAACTCTATTATTTTAATTTTTCATATTTCCTTTTAAATTCTGTTCTCTGGTTATCTTGTAATTCCAATTCTTTTCAGTTTTATTATGTTTATTCATTTCTCTCTCTCTCTCTATTGTAGAGAAATTTTGATATATATGTATATATATAAAGAAAAACCAAAAAGATCAGCCATGATACTTAATTCAGCTAGGTTTGTAAAGTATTTATTTCTTTTCAGTTAATATTGAGGACTATATAATTGCTCATTTGTATATAATAAATGGCTTAAAATTTAAAAATAAAAATTTTAAGTATTTTTTCTTTTTCTTTTTAGTTATATCACAGATATTTGAAAATTTCAATGTAAAAAATAATGTTCCTTCTACATTTTCGTTTTTATTAAATCTTATTCACACATTATCTTTAACACACAAGCATTTAATAATTTAAAAAACACCATTCTGTAGTATTCCGAGTTAAGAATAATCTTATCTGGTACATTACTTTAAAAATATATCTTCCTTTTATTGTAAATTTACTCTCGAATCTTCGTCAATTTAAAGTACTTCATACCACACTTCCTACAATGAAAGAAGTCTTAAGAACTTTTTATTACCACTCGCTACGAGGTTATAACAGAAGGTGAGTTCTCGAAAAAAGAATTTATTTTTTTCATTCGCTCATTCTTTTCTTTTCACCTAGATTTACTTCTTAGCTGCGGGTTAATCAATTGATGGGGAGAGGTCACGTGGTCTTACTTCTTCATTGAAAGGTGGACATTCCGGAGAACTTACTTCGAAGAGCAAAGCACCAATTACTACGATGGTCATTGAAAAAAACACTCTTTGTTACCTACATGGGAGTTTCATTGCACATTAAATTAGCGTATTGGGCTATATTAATTGTCATTTCTACAAAAATTTTGCGTGTTTTAATGCAAAATTAATTTGTATTATTTACTTTCAAGCATGAGTACAAAAATAATTATTATTGGTGAAATAAAATTATAGATAGATTTGTGAGAATATGTGTGTACTATAAGTCAGTTTTAATAATTAAAAGACTGACAAGGAAAAAAAATGATTATTCTTTAAAATTCGCGTACATTTCATTAATCTTTACTCTTAACTATGGTTAAACAAATGAAAAATTTAAGCTATTTCAACTAAAAGAAATTTTAATAATACTCATTACAGGCAAAGTTTTTAATCCATTCGCAAATGAATCATCACATAAAAATTTTAATTAAAAATTAATGATTTTCTTTTGGTAAACTAAGATTACAATTTTCTACAGTTAAAAGTTTATTTTCCACAGTTAACTTCGGTGTTATTATACGAGAAATGAAGCATATTGCTTTCATTTCTGAAAAGTTTAATACAGTATGTTATTTTTATTAATATATCCAATGAAACAAAAACACTTGTAGCTTTAATCAATCTAGTTATTTCCCCCTGTTTTTATTGTCTTTAAAATCAGATAAAATCTTATACTAACTAAAAAATGGTTTGTTTTCATATTTCTTTATTCAGTACTCGTAGTACTCATGTCTTAAAATAATTTTATCAGAATTAAGTTTAAAACAATTAAACGCTTCTGTATTTCAGTAAAAGTGAAGAAAAGACAAAAAATGTAACTTGTATTTTCACGTATTTTGTGTTTAATGTATATTCAAAAGAGTTTACTTTATATCACTTCTTCCTGATTTGATTAAATGGCATCGTTACAATAAATAAGGGAATACACATCATACAGAAATTTCTTTTAATTACTCAATATTCTTTTTTAAACAGAGTAAAATAGAATTCGTTAGAAATAGTGATGCTTTGTAAAAATCCAGAACTCCAATTTTGAAACTATTTCAATAACATATAATTCAATAACATATAAATCAAAATTAATTAATTGTTTTTGAGCTATACATTATTGAGTCTTTTTTATAGAAACTTTGAATTATAAATCTATGTAACATTTTGTAAATTTTAAGCTTGAAATATTTTTTTAAAAAAATTATTTGAATGTTATAAAACTTTTGCTTGGGGATTCGAGTATAATTGATGTAAGTTCTGTGCCTTATTCGCAAATGCATTTTACTGTTGAAATGAAGCAAGATTTACAATTTTAATGGCTACTATATACATGATTAATGTGGCATTACACAAGACAATTTATAGAAAAATACATGTGTTCTACTTTTAAAGATACAACTATTTTTTTTAGGCAGTGTAAAAGTCTAAACATAGATGTATACAAATTATTATATTCTTCAGGGTAAACTGATCCAAACTTTAGCAAAGTTTGACAGCGAAGTTTTATGTCAAGGAGGCATAAATATGAAAGCAGTTTCATTAAATATATATCTTTTATTTTTTAAATAAGTATAAAGTCAATGTGTTCGTTACTGGTGCAATCAAAATAATAAGTTGAATGTGAAAAACATAGTTCACAGAAAAATAACATTACCAGACTTTGATCAACCGATTCGAAACATCTTTAAAAAGCGAAGCAACACACTAGTTGCATACGTCTAACATGTCTTCAGTCAAAGAGCTTAAACCACTTCTCACATTCCGTCTGAAACCAACGATCATATCTCAATCAACTTCGGTCTCCTTAATACTTACACGAGAAAAGTATAAAATAGTTCAATTTGCGTTGCAGCTGTTGCCATCCACAAATCACGAAACTCACAAAAGGTCGGGTTCGAATCCGTTTGTTTACTTGAGATCATGCCACGGGGTTGGAAAAACTTAAGGACACTATAAGAATTCGGGCCCTAAAATAAATTTCTGCGTGAATCTTTTCCAAATGTCTAACACAAATTTTGTCTAATAAATGTAAATTGTTCTTTTTGAGGGAGAGCATAAAAAGGCCATTCCTTAAAAAAGAAAGAGTATAAACATTCTGCTTTAATTTCAAATTATGCACTTTTCTTCAAAATTTATCTTTTTTGTCTAAACCAGTATCTCCTTTTGTCGCGAAATAGGATCATTATCGTTCGAATAAAACAATCATGACATAAAATGTTGTGAATTCTTAAAAAAAATTGAATAATACGTAACATGAGACAAATATCTATTATAAAGTATTCTCTACCATTCCAAGGGAATTTTCATCATATCTGAAACAGTACCTCTCCAAACGCATTGGGAACTTCTTTCTAACGATTTTGTCAGAACATTATAATGAGATTGTCACTCGATCGCTCATTTTTTTTCCTTTTTGGAGGCTGAAAAAGGTCCTTTTCCCCCTTGAATACGCAATAGACGAATTTCTTTCTATATTTAGAATTCCAAGAGTCATTCAGAATAAAAAGTTAAACTGGCTGATACGTTGAGTTTCAGTTCATTTAGACGATATTCAACACCTCTACCCATCTTGACTGGAGACGTCCCTGACAGGTAGCTGCAACGTTACCAAAAGAAAAATGGAAAGGAATATATACTTAATATAGATGATAAATCTCGAGTTACAGGGTAAGACGAAGATGAAGTGAATAGATATACGAAAAGGAACCTGACAATTGGAGGATTATTTTTCTGATGGGGAAATGTGAGATAAGATTTTTCTCCCTAACAACAAACCATTTTGTCTGGAAGAAACTAGCAAGAATTAACCTTCAGAGAAAAATATACCTAATAGCTGAAATAAAGGAAATTATTACTTTTTTCGCATTCATATAGTAAACGAAGATTTTATTATAACTTGATTTACTTATGGATTCTTGTTTTCCCCTGATTAAAGACATTATAGTGTGTTGCTAAGGGTGTTTTGCAAGTACCCGGAGTATTTTTTGTACTTGTATGTAAAAGTGCATTATGCACACACATATTATAATTTACTGTAAATCTAAAATCAAAACATGCGATTATACTATATAATCAAAGTCCATGTGTGCTTAATACTGCACGATACTGTATTATCTAATAAGATGAAATTTAAAGTTTTAGCTAAAGAAAGAGAAACTTTTGAAGAATTAATATAACTTTCAATATCCGGCGACCTAAGAGTTCTGTAAAATATTGATTTATCAATTTATTATTTACATGATATTATTAATACTAGTTATAGTCTTACTTCTTTATTCATTATCATGGATATAGTCTAAAAAGAAAATTTAATAAAAAACAAATGAAAAAAAAGTCGACTGTTTTTATTAAATGCTTTGGCTTTATTGGCATAATAACAAAGAAAACTATCAAACAATGATGATTTCCTCCGCACCTTGACCTCTGTGCAAAACAATAACGAATGTTAATTGGGGCATACTAATGCCCCGGAAAATACTCTGAGTAGAGAAATTCAAGATTAACTTGATAACTACAAACACTTCTTATCTTTTGGCCATCATTACGTGGCCGTGGTAGCCGAGTGGTCTAGGCATCAGATCATGGCTCGCGTGTCATGAGTTCGATCCCTGGGCCACTGAAGACCCGCTGTGTAGGGGAGCGATGCACGTTAAATCTGTTGAGAGCTCAAACGTCCTCCCGTTGGTGCGGTAGTTAGAAGAGCCAGCTCAGGTTTTGTCCGCGTCACTTGACCATGGTTCAAAATTACGCTGACCAGTGCGACGTTAATATTCGCTCACTGATCATCATTACAACTTAAAAATTCTAATAAGCTCTAATCCAGAATAAATTTAAGGGAACTAATTTTATTGAACGTGCTTTGCATGTAGATCAATGATACTTGAAGATGTTTTTACATAAATCACCTAGCACGAAATATAAATACGAATGATTACCTAGCGATGTGCAGTGACTCTATGAATGCAAGTTATGTACAAATACATTTATGGCCAAAATTATGGACACTTTTTAAATTTGTTATGCTTTTTTTTTAAAGTTTGTATGCTTATAGAAAGTGTTACGTTGCACACAATGCAAATACTTTTATATCATTTTAATGAAAATTTAACATTAGATTCAATTTTTAAAAAAATCCAAATATTTGCAACGCACAAAGTGTTACTCTTCAATTACCCATGATATACTTCAGATACTGAACATAGAAGTGAGTTACCAGTGCTTAGTGGGGTAGCCTTTATTTTTTTATTATAGATTTACATCGGTGTTTTATTGAACTGAAAATAGTTTTAAGCTCTTCCTTCGTTCTTACATGATCTCAGGAAAAATTATATCTTCAATTAGTTCCATTTATTTCATGGGGAAAACATTATACTATCTCAGAGGATCTGAGAAACCAGATTAGAAAGTTGCATTATTAAGGAACAGATTTTCATGCAAAAATTTTTTAAGGGGGCTGATGAATGATGTTTAACCACATGGCACACCTAGTACATTCTACGGGAACTGCTATCTCTTTTCAGTGCGGCACCATAAAGGTGGAATATCAATCAAAACATGTAATTTTGACGCTCAATTTCCTCCGGTTAACAGTTTGAGACCATTAGACTAAACTGCAAAATTAAAATTATCTAGACACAGCTTTTGCACTATTAATAGGATTTAATCATCATTTTAGAAATGCCAATTACCTTAATTTCATATTAATTATGGATGTATTTCTTGGATAATTGTGTGATAAATTTGTGAAAGCACCGGACATAGAAATCATTAAACTAAATACTTGCATTTTGATAAAAAAATTATGAATGCGTTGTTTGCGGGTTTTTAATTTCGTGGGTTTCACTAATCGAAATAAATCGATTACTACTTCGTTTTTTACAACGGAACTTTTTTCTTTTCTTTGTTTATATTATGTTAAGGTACTATTGTCATCAGTATGATCTCAGTAATTCAACAGCTGGTTTTCAAAACGTAAAATTCTAATTTAAAAAATCCTTGTGAAATACATAGAAAGCAATACAGCGTACATTCTCATTACAATATCGATTCGTCTTTAAACGGTTCTTCGCTTACAGTAACGTATTCAACAAAAACACTTTAAGCAAACAAAAGAGAAGTAAGACAGTGACAGTCTGTTGGCACATTTCATTAAAAGGTTAAGAAAACATCTTTGCCTTAAGAATCAACGACGCGAAATAAGTAAATATAAATTATTCAGCACATTTAAAAAAAAATCGGAATTTGGAATCTACATTTGATTTTATTCTCCATTTAATTTAATTACATTTGCGGTGTTTCATGTTATTCAACAATTACTTATTCTTCTTTGGATCATGTGTATGAAGTTTCATTTAGAAAAACGTGGTTGGAATAGAAATTTATTTCTGATGTCGTATCCAGTTCTAATTGTTCTAATTTCACAAAAGGAAGACTACGAATGTATAGTTTATCTAGATACTTTTATCAATGACACATGCAATTTAATTTACAAGATTAAATTCGTATGTGCAGTGATTCATTCATCACAAATTCGTAAATAAGTTAGTTACAGTTATATTAGTCACACTATAAATTAGCGCAAGGGCTATTTGCGAAAGATCTGGTAATTTGAGTAATATGTTGAATATGTTGTATCATATTCTTGTTTTTTATGTACATAAATATAAATTGACATATTTTTTAATTATATATATATATATACTAGCTGCATGGCTCGGCGTTGCACGGGCTTTTACCGAGTGTATAACTTAATCCCTATGTTAATTTCCTCCTTTCTTTCTGCTGCCAGATTTTTTGTGTGGGTGTGACGCGTACGTTGTGAGTGCATGGCCCGTGAGTGCGTGTCATGGCATTCTCGTTTAACATATTCAAATTACGAAATTTCAGTACTATTTTAAATTTTGAAGTAAAATTATGGATTTTTTTAAATGTTTGACACCGATATTCATTCATTTTCTAAAAAAAATAGTAAAATATGCAAAATATCATTATTTTGTAAAAAAAGGAAGGTTTTTTTTTTTTAAATTCTTAAAAAAAAAAAAAGATAGTTTTCGGCATTTTATTTTTTAAATTACTCATTCTAGATGATCAATGAACTTTTTAAAAATCATATTCATTTAAATGCATCAATATTTATTCATTTTAGAAGGAATCATGAAGTAGGCAAAGTATTAAGGGGAAAAAATTCGAATCGTGACGAAATAAATGATGTTTGGTATTTATAAATTTATTAAATCACTGATTTCAAAAGAGAAAAGTATGAACTTTTTTAGTTTAGATGGTTTACTTATCATAATTATAAGAAATCCATGCTCACTCATGTCCTAAATTAAGATCACAAACATATGTTTCGTCACAATTTCAAATTGCCTAAAGAAAACCCTTTAGAATTTGCATTTTATATATTTTGGAGAATGGGTAGAACAATAGCAACCGTTAGTTTAGGTAAAGATGTTGCTTAGCGTTAGTTTTCACAGAATAACTGAATTGTGACCGTTTAAGTATATGAGACTTTCCCTGCAATTTTGTGAATATATTGCAATAAAAAAACAAGTTAGCCTTCTAGCAGACAAGATGACTTCTCATAACCGTTTAGATTAGTTTTTAGAAGGTTTAGTTTGTAGGCTTGAAGCAGGTCAGTCTCAAGCGGGGGTGGTTCAGTTGTCGCAATGGGCTCGAAAGTGGTTCCAAGGCTGTGGAATCAATTCCAAACAAGTGGTACTGTCACCAGGAAGTTCATCCAAGGTTGCCCCAGAGCATCAACATCTGCACAGAATTTCTATTTGGCTCTAAGAAAACGACGCCACACATAAATAACGGCTTCTCAGCTTGCTTGTGACCTTGTTGTTGTTTCTGGAAGGAGAATTTCTAGGAAAACACTCTACAGCCGTCTTGGAAAGGCTGTCCTTTACACCTGGAGTCCAGTCATTTTTGTCTGTTTGGCAGCATCCAAAAGGAAAGTCAGGATATTGTGAAGCTGAAAACATCAGTCATGGACACCACGTGCATAGGAGTATGCTCTTTTCAGTGATCAGTCTAAATGTAGCAGACAAAACTGTTCTCGTCAAGTCTTCATCTGGAGAGAAATTAGAGCTCTTTTTTTATCTCTTTTACATAACAAAAATTAACAGATTTCGTGTCAAAGGAGTCCTTGTGTGTAGCTGCGTAATGTTGGGCGGTCGTACACCCCTGTGCATTTTCGAGGCGAGTGCTGTCAACTCACGGCGCTATGTGGATGAGATCTTGGAAGACTATGCAAGGTTTTTCTGAATGCTATGGGCCTGGACTACAATTTTATGGACGAAAATGAGCGTCAGCACAAAACTCAAAATATTCATGAATTTAATTAGTGAGGGGGTATTCGCCATATGGATTGGCACTCAAGTTTTCCAGATCTAAATCATATTGAACATATTTGGAATAGTCTATTAAAGTCATTTCTAAACGTAGAGCCCTCCCAAGAACCCTATAGAGTCAAAAGTCGTGCTTTTAGTAGAATGAGCTTTGTTGACACAAATATGTATTGATACCCTTATAAACAGAAAACCAGCTCATTATGAAGCGTGTACACCGGTTCACGGTGGTCACACTCCAAATTAGTCAGAATTTTAACCAGTTAAGGCGATATGGTACCATCTTCACAATTTCTTTTTATTTTTAATATTTGATATTTGGTTTTAATTGTATTTTATAAAGGTTAATATTTAATAAAACCATACGAAAATTTTTTAATTTGTTGCAAAATAATAGTAAAACTTAAATTTTTTGAACATTTTTTAAATTTTTACGGCTTTTTTAAAAATGTTTCATTTTTCTTAAATTTTTTTCCAAGTACCTTATAATATACTACATAAAACTGTGCATGGGTTTTTTCTGCTGCTGCTGCTTAATTTTTTATTGATTTTTTTTATAGTTAAACTTCAACAAATTCTAAAAAAGAACATTATTTTTGATTTTGGAATTCTTTTGAAAAAGTACTAAACATGTTAAGCTAATTCCCTGCACGGTCTTACAAAACATACATTTCAGAACATGTATAAAAAATTTCAAACCCATGTTTCAATTATCAAAAAAACCTTAGGGTTTTGAATAATAGTATATATACAAAAACTCAATATGGAGAAAAATGAGTTTGAAGTTTTCTTTCCATGAATATAGCATTATGTAATATTCATCGAATAGTCTGAAACTTTTATGAAATGTTAATTAGCTTATTTAAAACTGCGTAACTGCTAACCATAAAAAATTGCACAAATGTAGATCAATTAAATAGTATACTGCCATAATGGATATATAGAAGAAAGCGAATGAAAGGTTAATATTTCATAAAATGTCATCTTAATAATTATAAAAAATATATAAATACATACACTTCAGAGCTAATTCCACGCTCAGAGCTTATGCACAACATGTACAAAAGATGTTTATGCCTTTATTTTTTATTTCTATGATTTTGAAAGCCTTCGTATATTAAATCTTGTGCACAAATGAAAGCAAAATCAGATAACAATTTATGGGTAAAATATATCAGAATCTAAGCACTACATCTGTGCATTTGCTTAAAAAATATCTTAAAATATTTTAATAATATTTTAAAAATATTTTAATAATAATATTTTAATAATACATATGTATCCCCACACACGGGATACATATGTATATCACCAAAAACAAATATATAAAAATGGGAGATTTTTTCTATTCTTTGCGAATTAGATTTTTAATTATCTGAATTATCAAAATGAGATTTAGTATTTGTGCTTTGAGAGAATCTGTTTTCAAGTTTTAATTTCATTCATAATATCATCACAAAAAGCACGCAAACCTTTTAAATCTTGAACAAATCCATTTGTTTTACAATAAAAAATTAACTAACTAGAATCTTTGCAGGGATTTCACAATTCTTTCTTGAAATGATTTGTTACTGCATATATAATGTCAGTCTCATTAATGGGCATTAGAAAAATAATTAATTCATTTTTTATCAGAGTCTTTTCTAGCACATAATTTGAAATGTGGGGGTGGTAGTTTCTCTCCAGCATCAAACATTGCTCCATAACATGATAAAATTGCAGGTAAAGCTTTGAAATTTTGCAGGCATATTTATAAAGATTCGAGGTATCAAATAAGCCAATGAAAATTTTTTCGACAGTTTCATGATTTTTAGGGTACTATATCACTTTAAATGTTTTATCTCTTTTTCATGATTTCATACGTTTGTTTATGTCATGTATCTTTATTCAAAATTAAAATCTTTTTTGTTTGTTTATGCCAGCGTTTCTCAAATTGTAGGGCACAACCTGGGGGAGAGGGCGTAAAAATCCTACTTGGGGTCACGAGCTCATCGAAATATGTCGAAAATGAAATATTTAAAATAGGTATCGATTTATTGAAAGGAAGCCAAGGAAAACACATTCGGAAAAAATAAAAGAAATACACATTCACAATGATATAATATTCTTAAAAATGTATCAATACTGTACAAAATATTTGATAGTTTATTTATCAAAGCTAAATTAAAAATAAGTTAAGCAATTGCTAGTGACTTCTGTGGGCTTGTCATACACAAAATTTAACCCTTTTTTGATAAATTGATCAATTTATAATTAAAGTCGTAATGTAGATTTAAGTTCTAAATACATTATTATTGTATAGAATACAATATTACCGTTAGAGAGAGAGTTGCGATAAAAATTATAATTGGAAATTGGTTCGCAAATATTGAAAGTTTGAGAAGCAATGGGTTGTGCTGCTATATTTTTTCTCACACAGGTATATGTCCCCACTCAATATGTCCCTGCGATGAATTTCTGGGAACCACAGCATAGTTCATCAGTTTTCCTAGATTTTGCGTTTGTGACCTTAGTTGTGGAAATGAATAAAACTTTTTATGTATATATTCAAGTTTTATTAAAAAACAAAATATGATATAAGCATCGAAGATAAGAGAAATAAACATAAATTGGAACTTAAAAATATGAATGCTGCAGCATTTTCAACAATACTGAATTATGACAGATTTTAATAATTTATATAAAAGAGGATTTAAACAGTTTTGTAGATAGCCAACCTAAAGCCAAGCCTCTTTATGTGTGTAACGTTGATCGAAATTCTGTTGAAAACAGTTGATATAAGTTCAACATCCATTACAAGAAATGTGTATCTTATACAGGTATATTATTATTAGTTATTTTATATGCATTACTGTACTCGTACTCTTATAATTCTGTTTGGGTGCGAAGTTTGCAATCCTGACGTGATGTCGTGTTGTTATAGTGTCTTTGTAAAAATATTGTATTTTATTTAGGTATTTCATTTTCTATGTTATGGTAGTAGATTTATCTTTCCTTGCTATCTTCTTTCCAGATATTTGCCATAATTAACTTAATATTAGTATTTTCAGTTTTTAAATTTGTTCTTGTATTATGATTATTATCTTTAGTATCAATGGGATCTTATTGTTGTATTATTTTCTCTTCCTTGCAGCCCAATGTTAAGGTAAATAAATGCAGGAGAAATTTGCCTGAACTTAAAACTGCATATTCATCCCTATTTTATTAACTCGTAAGGTTAATATTTCGGTTATACTACTGAAACTCTTTCTTTTTTTAACTTGTGCTGTCTTGTTATATTCCTATCTTTGCTTTGCTTTATTAGATTCAATTTTGTACGCAATTGTTGATTATATATATTTATAAATTTTTACTCACTTGAAGGCTTTTATTAAGGTGTAAATTATTTATTCATATGTTAGCTAATGCCTCGGATTCTGCAAACAATTAATTAGTTTAATCTCCTTAATTTCAGCATTTGAATCAACTTCACCTCAGAAATTGAAGCGAGGAGAATATTATTTTATCTTTAAATTTTACCTTTTCTGATTTCTACCATATTTCTTGTTCCTGCCATGCATCATATTAGGTTTAATATCTCTTTTTTTTATTACAAACTATTCTTATGAAAGAATGCTTTTGTATAACCAATATACGTTAAAATTATTAAATATTGTAATTTTTAAGCCTCTAAATATAATTTAAGATTAGCTCTGTCTATATATAAGTTCAAACTGAAGTCATTTCGCAGAGAAAGTACCTTTATAAATTCAATTACACTTGATGCTTGAGGAGGACATTTTCTATTTAGAAATTATAATGCGAATAAAGAAGGAGTTAGTCTGATTCTTGTTGTTATTCTGGAGTCTAAGGATGAATTATACGCATATTATTATTTTCTCTCTTCACTTTTTTTTTTACTTTAAATGGTTTGTATTCTAATGTTAATTAGTGGATATTCTGAATATGAATGGTATTGTATTTTGATTTTGAATCATTTCTAAAATTACATAATACAGGTGGCACTATAGTTTGTGGTACTCTTGTTTGGGTACAGAGGCTTTGACTTTTCCTTTATTAGAAAACAAGCTCTTTTAAGTTTGAATAAAAAAAAAACACTTTAAGAACACCTAGAAAATAAATAGCTATAAAGAAATACAGCGTACATAATATATGCAAGGAAATGAATATCACTATTTTTAAACCTACATATTAAGAAGTATATAAATGCATTTCTCCTGGGAAATATTCTATACTCACGAACCACATTTTCTTTTAGAAATATTCCTTATAAAATATTCGTAAGCTTAATATTCCTTATGCATATACATATGTATTTTTTTTTTGAAAAAAGTAAGAAGAATGAATATAGTTAATTAGCTGCTTTTCTCCATAAGATGCTTTTATTACTTGGTATTAATTCAAAACGCTCTGAGGAATTTGTTATTAGAGAGAGAAAATTCTATAATTTTAAAATTGTTTTCCAATGTATTTTTGAGAAGGACATTAATAAACAAAAAATGACCTGGAGGAATAGAAATTACTTCAGACATTTTTTGGTAAATGTTTGTGGCTCTTTTCTGCCTGGCGCCGAACGAATATGATTGATACTCGAAGAAAGCGCGAAAAACGAACTTGATGCATCGCGAGTTGATGATAGGGAAGAAAGAAAAACAGCTCCCAGTAGAAAAAGAAACTAATTTTCCCTAGGCCAACCGTTTTCCAGCAGTCTCGGGTGACGGCCCAATGATAGATCACGATGGAGTGATAGACCACCCCCCGATAGGGATTTTCTCTTAAGAACCGAAAGAGTTGTCGGTAGCCAATAAACCTAACACGCGTAAGTATTTATTTTCTAAGTAAGCCTCAGACATATGAAGGAAAATGTGAAATGGCTGTTCAGCTGCTAGTAAGTATAAAGTAAACTGCACATGTTTTTTATGTTTCTTAAATAAACCTCGGGATATATCAAATTAAATGTATATTACATATAGCGCTAGAAAACAGATTCATAATCGATCGAAATGAATATACATATATATATATATATATATATATATATGTGTGTGTGTGTGTGTGTGTGTAATAATTCCCAGTAATATAATCCTTTAAAATAACTTTTAACTACCAATGGTCCATCCCTTCAGGACCAACGTTTTAGTAATAAGTTAACCCGCCGCCTAACGAGAGTATTTTAAACTACACCTATCCACCCACTCAGATCATGTGATTTGAGAAGCCTATAAATACCGAGATTCCTGGAGACCAACGCCCTTTTCGCTTCTTGTCTCTTGTCATCATGTAGTCTGCTGCACCTAGTGTTTGTGTATTGTGTGTGTGTCTATTTGTGATTACGCGTACATCTATGTGTCGTCCTTGTCTTGCTTAAATGTTTTCAAGATGTATAATAAACAGATGTAATTAACCTCAAGAATGTGTCTTCAATATCAATTTAAAGAATCCATTCCAACTTTGAATTAAATAAAAAAACTCAAAATTTCCATGTGCGTAATGCAAAAAATGTTATGTGGCAATAACTATCGATATACATTAGATAATCGTGATAGCAGTGAGTTATCAGTGATTAGTGGGATTGCTTCAATTTTTTCATTACTGCTTCACATTGATGTTTCATTGAGGGGAAAATAGTTTTAATCTCTTCTTTCGTTATTACATTGAGGCCAAGAAGTAATTATATTCTCAATAAGCTTCTTTTTATTTAATGGATACTTTATTTGGGCAAGAGTTTTCAAACAGTACTACAAGTTTTTGATAACTTTGAGATCAGGACTGTTTCCTAGCCAGGACAACACTGACATTTAGTCAAAAAGCAATGACATCAAATAAAAGAGTAGATTGGACAGTTAGAAAGAGATGTTGTACAAGAAAGTGGTATTTCCTACGTTAAAATTACAATTTAGGTGGGTGGATCAGTGACTACTTCTGGAGACTGAAAGTTTTGTTTAAGATGCCAGGAGACAAATTTAATAAAAAATAAAACAGCACCCTCCCCCCCCCTCCAATAAAAAACGCATCACATCTAATTATGACAGAAGAACAAAAATAGAACGTCTCCACAATATAGAAGATCGACATCAACGGCGTCAGAAGTGATTTGAATGAGGCTGGTGCTTTTGTCAGTTCAAAAACAATCAGGAGAAGATTAGAAGATGTTTAAGTAACAGGCAAATTTCCACGAAAAACGGCTTACCTGAATTTACAGCAGTGCTAAAAGAATTGCAGTGATCAAAATAACACATTAATTGGACAAGTGATTAATGATCACAAGTTATACGGATGGATGAAACTAAGATTTTGTTATTTAGTAGTAATGGCCGAAAATATACAAGCCGTATACAATTTTGTGATCACCACTGTATTATATATATATTATTATTATTATTATTAATTAAACGCTAGATTGTGCTAAAATCATTATTATAACTCTGACCTCTTTATTTAATAAAAATAGCATCTAATAATTATATCTAAATTTAAATAACAAAATAATGGATTCAAAAATGGACTTTTTTTATCAATAAGCCCCGTAACACACTTTGAGAGTCAATTTCCGTAAGACACATTCTTAGCAGATTTGAATTCAGCAAACGAAACATTCATAAAAATACTGTAGGTTTAATAGTTCAAAAACGGAAATATTTTTTTTATATCAACATGCACTAGTAATTCCCTGCTCCCCCCCCCATATGAGTCCATTGTCGTAAAATCAAGCCTTTGTGGATCTCTATTAAACAAAAGGAACTTTACTAACTTGGGTCTAACAGTTCAAAAACAGACATTTTTATTTATGATGCACCTTTATCCCTCTATGGCAACTCACTATTTGGGGACGAGTTTCACAAAATTCTTTCTTAGAAGAACACTAGTCCATGAAAGGAACATGTCTATCAAATTTCAAGCCTGCAGGTGTAAGAATTCAAACACTGGAATGTCTTTTTCTCAACCCTCGCAACCCCTCTTATGGTTCAATTTTAGCAAAACCTCTTACGTAGCAGATCTTTAATTCATGAAAAGAACCTGTCTGCCAAATTTCAAATCTGTAATTCTCACAGTTCAAAATAGAGAATATTTATCTCTCATGCGCCTCACCACGCATCAGCTTGTTACTTTAAATTCTTTTTGCAGTGACTCTATTTAGAAGATTGCCTTTTTTTATTGTCGTTAAAATCAAGAACCTTTGTGGCATCTCTATTACATTCAAATAGGACTTACCTAATTCAACAGTTCAACAACATTTTTTTATGATGCAATCTCTTCACTCACTATTTGGAGAGTTCAAAAATTCTTTTAGAAGAACACTATCCATGAAAGGAACATGTCATCAAATTTCAAGCCTGCAGGTGTAAGAATCAAACACTGAATGTCTTTTTCTCAACCCTCGCAACCCCTCTTATGGTTCAATTTTAGCAAAACCTCTTACGTAGCAGATCTTTAATTCATGAAAAGAACCTGTCTGCCAAATTTCAAATCTGTAATTCTCACAGTTCAAAATAGAGAATATTTATCTCTCATGCGCCTCAACCCACGCAATCCAGCTTGGGGTTCGACTTTCCCAAAATTCTTTTTGCAGTGAAACTCTATTTAAAAAAGAAGGAACATAATTGCACATTTTACTTCTATATGTCTTTTAGTTCAAAAACTGTTATATTTTTCTTCAACGTCCCTTAACCCCTCGAAACCCCCTTTTGGGGTTCATTTTTGCAAAACCTCTTTTTTAGCGGGACTTTACTTCATGACTGGAATTCAGCCAAATTTCATGTCTGTAGGTCTAATAGTTCAAAAATGAAAATATTTATTTTTAATGCCCCTTAACCGCTTGCAACTCCCCCTTCCTAGAGTTCAATTTTAGCAAAATCCCTATTGAATCGGATCTTTACTTGGGAAAAAAAATTTGCCTGCCAAATTTCAAGTCTGTACACGTAGCTCAAAATCGGGGATATTTATCTATCAAGTTCCTTAAATGTCGCAACCCCTCTTGGAGATAAATTTCCCCCAAATTTCTGTGTAGCAAATCTCTATTTCGTGAAAGGGACACGCCTGCCATATTTCACGTCTGTAGGTCTTATAATTTTTCACAAAAATAAGTCATCCTTTTTCACAAAAATGGCAATATAGTTTTTCATTAAACCCTTAAACACTCCAAAATTCCTAAGAGGTTAATTTTTCAAAACTCTTTTTTGTTGTTAAACTTTACTTTATAACAGGAACCCTTGAGAAAATTTCAATTTTGTAGGTCCAACAGTTCAAAAACGGGAATATATTTATCTCCATATCTCCTTAACCTTTTCGCTACTCCCCTTAAGGTTTTATTTATGCAATACCCTTTTCATTGATCTTTACTACATGAAAAGAATCTGTTTACCAAATTACAAGTCTGTGGGTTTAATAGTTCAAAAACGGGAATATGTATCCATAACGGCCCCTTGTGAGTCTATTATCGCAAAATCCGTTCATAGAGGATTTCTACTCCATCAAAAGGACATGCCTGCCAATTCTCAAATCTGTAGGTCTAATAGTTTCTGAGATATCGTGATAAGTGAGTTAATGAGTGAATGATGACTCACTTTTTTCCTTTATATTATGCATCTTAAAGTTATCTTAGATAAATTTAATGAATAAAAGTGTTTAGTTAGGAAAAGTTTCAAGGATAAAATAAATACGATTCGAATATTAATATTTCATTTTGACTTGATATTAAACAAAGAACCGCATATTATTTTTGGTTTTAAGTTATGGATATATTTTTTTGCATTAAGTGTTGTATGTTTCCTCTTCTGATTGTAATACTTAATGCGATTTCTATTCTACATTTTAATTTTAAAACGAGGAAAAAATAATGTTTTTAGGAATGCTTTCAGAATTAGAATATGCAGAATTATTACAGTGCTATAAATTGAAAGAATTTATAGGGAAACCTGAAGATTTCTTTTCATTAAAAATTTGCTTTCTGATTTATTCTGACTCCTCAGATTTTGATGTGAAAGCATCTTTAATTAAGATTCACTTCAGTAATAGACTCCGCGTTATAAATAGCAGATAAGACATATACTAGGTGGTTATAATTAAAGTTACACTATTCAGAGGCCTGTAGAACTTGTTCTGGTTATTGGATTTTGATGAAACTTGGGATATATACTATATGGACCATGGGGAAAAGGTTTCTGCAATAATAAAATTAGAACAAGTTTTGACTACCAGGTGGCTTTTATCGAATATTCCTTAAACAAATCCGTAAAACCTCTGTAGGAACTTGCAGTCATAGCCAGAGAATCAGTCAAGGTACGTTTTTCATCTTTAGGCATGCCCTTACAAAAAAAAAGGGGGGGGGATCGAACTTTACTGGTAAAACTGTTTTATGATAACGGCAGCAACCATTTAGCTGCGCTAAGTGGTTTAATATCGTCGTTTAAAAGATTTGCGAAAAGACCCCATATTGAGGATTGGTTTGAGGAAGATTATTATGAAACTCAGAATTTGGGTGTGCTGCCCGGAAGAGGACGGAAACCGGTTGGGATTGAAACTATGGAAAAAGTTATTACTGCTATGGTTGAAAAAACCTCCAGTTCCATCTATTCATCCGCAAACGGTCAATCAATGTCACGCGAGCTGGAGATTCCGTAGCTGACAGTACGAAAAATCATGCGATACATTTTGAAATGGTATCCTGTAAGATCCACGTGATGCAAACGCTGAAACCTCAAGTTCGCAAAATCACCTTGAATGTGCTTACCTATTTTTGGCGGGAATGGAAGTTGATGGTACGTGGCCTTGGAAAATTATATGGTCAGATGAGGCACACTTTTATTTCGATGGAGCTGTAAATACTCAAAATTACCGCACATGGGGTACTTCAAATATCCTGTATCAACAGTTACTGCATTTTGATTACGTGACTGCATGGTGTGGATATAGTGCTGAATTTATCCTCGGACATTTATACTTTGAGACTCTGACTCCACAAGATCCTAAGAGATGTTGTATCACGAGTCCTAGGCACAGTGAACTTCTTCAACAATAGGTCCTTCCTGCTTTGCAAGAATGACAATGTTTGCAAACCACAATCTTTATGCAAGATGGAGCAACCCCTCACATAGGCCGTCAAGTCAAATCACTGCTTAGGGCTAGCTTTGGTGATAATCGTATAATATCCAAATATTTTCCAGGTGTATGGCCTTCTCGTTCACCCGACTTAAATCCCTAATTTCTGGTTGTATTTATTTCTAAAGGACCATGTTTATAGCGGAGGAATTAGGACTTTACCTGATTTGAAAGCTAGCATTATACGTAATGTGGCTGAAATTCCTCACGAGTTGCTTCGCGCTATCATTAAAATGATATAATGCACTTTCAACACGTTATTGATATCAATGGAGCACATATTGAGCGTATTTTGTAATTGAAAAATCTTAAGGATTCTAGCATATCATTCGGGCTCCATATTTCCTCCTGGTGGTCAAAATTTGAACTATTTTTTTTAACAGCAGAAATTTTTCCGCATGGTCCATATGACATATGTTCAAAGTTTCATCAAATTCCAATAGACTTACTGTTATTTTATCATAACTTGTTAATTTCATGCGTTACTGACATACTCATTTCTATCGCGTGGGAAAATTGATAATTGCTGTAATTACGTGGTAAGTTTTTTCATATAATTGTTTTTAGAATTGATTTTAACATATACTAGTAATTATTAGGGCTATAATTTTATCGTTTTATTTTAATAAATTGTGGTTTTATATTTGTAATAATTAAACTTCTCTTGACATTTCTTACTTTCCCTATGTCCCAGAGTATTGGCAAATACAGGTGAAGTTTATCTAGCCGTGAAACTTTGTTTAAACCTGCAATCCTGGTTCCCAAGTCCAGGAGTTTGCTATAGTATTACTAATATACTTTTTACTATCTTGACTAGTTATCTTAGGTTTATAGCTATTTTGTGTACATTTATGAATTATATACACATATATATATATATATATAGTTATTCTACATGTAGCTTCAAAACTAATCTAAATATTAATTAAAAACAAATAATAATGTTCAATAAAAATATCAAATATAATTAAAGTAAGATTAATGATAAAAAAATTCTTTTTTGACTTTAAAAGCGTAGAAAGAATAGTTTTATGAGGAAGTGTGTTGAAACATTTTTCATAAAAACGAAAAATTATATATTATTAAAGATATTAACCCTTACATGACTGAAGAAATCCCCCCCCCTCTCTTTGAAAATTAGTGACTGTCGTATTCGGTAGTAACCTTATTTTCATTTCTTATACAGGAGGTCAAATTGTCGTTTTTGTAATTATGTTCGATATACGTACGCAATTATTTTACCTGGAATTCTTAGAAAATATTTGTCAAATCAATTGGCGCTAGTGATAAAACTTTCATGTAATGTATACTCATTCTTATCACTTACTTCAATTCATTATGTCATATTATAATATATTGCTGCATTTTCTAACATGTTTTATGTTATTCAATAAGAATAAATTTGTGCAATAGCAAAGTATATTTGAAGAAATGAAAACAAATCTGGTTAATCTACACATTTATACAAATTGATTTGGCACTTTGTTCCAAATGTATTTTTATACATTTTTTTTTAATTTTATGTTTTAAATAATTCAATCAATCACATAATATTAGTTTTTCTTAGCAAACTTATAGTCCTGTAAAGGTAAATGAAAAAATAAAATTATTTTCAAAATAATTTTAGGCATCCAGATAAATGATATATACATACTTATTATATATTTTTAAAAATATCCTTATAAATGAGATAGGTTTTCTTTTTAAATTATCAGCACCATTCAATTTCATGAATTTTTTAGTACTTTCAAATGCTTTATCTTTTACTGAAACTATAAAATTGCATTGCTAGCTAAAAAATTGAGTGAAGTTGGACACAATGGTGGGAGATCAAATGTGGGGAAAACGCAAAGTGAGATTATCATAACAACAAAATTATTACGTAATATACATTTAGTTATAATGTACCTTTTATTAGCGATATACATTGTGAATGTATACAATTCTAAATCTATTTTATAACATGTAAACGATGTAGGTCAAATACTTAATAAAAATAGTAGGTCAAATATTTCTAAAAAGTTTCAACGAAATTTAAATGAAATAATTTAAAATTTTTATCATAATTTCTTTGCATACCCAATTCAGGACATTTTCTAACCAAACTCGTTTAATTCTTGCATTAAAGCAGGGGTAAGCATTTTACTTGTTAACCATTTTTTACGACATATTAATCATCTCCTATAGCTGTGTTGTTACAGAGCTACTTTAAGTTTATTTTTTTATTTTAGTATTATTTAGTATTTAGTTTATTTTAGTAGTATTTTTTACTTTTAGATTTAGTTTTCCAAATTTAATTTTTAATAGAAATAAGTTTCTTTAATGTAACATTCGATTTTTTTTTTATTTTGCTGCTGTAAAATTTAAATGTTTTATTACCAGATTTTATTTTCTGATCTCAAAAAAACTCACTCCTTTTTGCACATTATCAAAGAGCGTGTTGAATCAGATTACCCTTATGTTCAAAATTTTGAAAGTTTAATTGTATTTTTTAGGAGAAAATATTACATTGAAACTGTTTATTAAATTTAAAATATATTCCTTTCTTCAAAGAAAGTGTTTGTACGTTAAACTGGTACTAATTATATTTGAATGAGTCAAATCATACATGCATTGTGTTTTGTTTTTTAGCATTACTAACAAGTTCTTTTACAGCTTTGTACATATTAAATGTTCAAATTTGTATGTACCGGCAATAAGATGTGCTTGACATTTTCAACAGTGTAAATTACTTACAGCTCTTTTTTACACAAGGACTACATTGTGGAAGCATAAAACGATTGCATTCATTAGTTATCTTTGCATCTAAGAAAAGGTATTGATTAAATCATAAAGATAAAAAAAATATGTTAAATAAAATAGTGAAAGTTTTATTCGATTTATTTATTGTGATAATTTGATATTAGCTAGAGCTTCAAGCACATTTAGTTTTATAATATCTGTAATGGAGCAAAAGAACCCTCTAACATTTTTTTTTTACATTTTTCTTTTTTTTAAATTTGGAGTGAGGGTGCTAGTTGAAATTTTCATCACAGCCTGTAGGTTAATGTCAGCCAATTTGAATTTATACTTACCCTTTGCTGATCTTCACTCAAGAAAAACTTTATGTGTGTGCGTGTGTTCACAAACATATGCCAACCCAAATTTTGAGAACAAGTTCTCAGTTTTTCTGACTGTCATGGTGGACCACTATTTGCCCACTTCCGTCAAAAATATTTGAGCTTCAGCAGAATAAACAATACCTTCGTGAATGTGAACCTCCATATGTCTTCAAATTAAATAACTGATCATTGATATATATATATCACGATGGTTGCTTTAAAATTAAATCATGCTTTCTTTTTTTAAGGTTTTTTTTATAGTTATATTTGAGCCTCAAAATAGTAACTTTTCCATAATTTTAAATACTGCCCCATGGGTTTTGAATCACCTTATAGCTTATCGGCATATTCCGTTGGGAATAAAAGAGGTAATAATTTTCAAAGGAAATGCTTTCTAAGTTAGCTATCTTCAATTAAAGGTACTAAAATTGATTATCCTCAAATCAGACTACAATTGCACTATTAAGTAACCGTGTTAGGTCTGGATCCACATGGTAGAATAACAATTTTCAGTTTAGTATCTGCATCAGAAATGATACAAAATAATATTTATGCTTTTCTTTGCAGAAAACATATATTTTTTTATCGAAATATTTGATTTGCAAGCAAAATAATTATTGATGATCTAAAAACAATTTACTAAAAGGAAACATCGGGCATTTGGCCATAATTATGAAGTAAAAGTCATGAATAAACCCGCATGCATGATTCCTCATTGAAACTATTTTCTTCTCATGATTATTCATTAATAAACAAATTCTGATAACCCAATTAATATATTAAATTCCTACTGGAAAATAACACTTGAAGGTTATTTGCAAGAAAATAATACATTTGCTAGATTTCTTTTGAAAATTTATGATGGAACACTCTCTCGCACCATAATCTATGAAATGCAAAGTGATTAATGAATAGTTCAGAAGGATTTATAGTTAAAGTTTTGCGTTAGGGAGCACGCTATCACGCATTGTTAGGACGGAGCACTTATCTCTAGACGTTAGTCAGTTAGGTAAACTATTTTATCTTATCTCCTCAGACGACGTGTTTCTAAAGCGGGAAAATCCGCGAATAATATATGCGAAATGTCTTTCATTATAAATTAAAGTATAACTTAATTATCGAAAGAATGTTTCCCGGCATATTTGCTGTCTCCTATTGTTTCTTTCTGACAAGACTGAAGGTAAATGAGTTGTCAGGTTCATGTTTGCGAAAATATATGTTTTTCTGACGTTAAGAGTATTTAGAGAATTGAGATAAATATTAAAAGATTTGCGGAAGTAAATTTACTGAACAAAACTACTCCAAGACAAGGAAGTTAAATCTAATAGTAAATGCAAATTATTTATAGTATCTATTTATAAATTAACATACATCATGTGTTTTATTATTAATTATTTTATTTGAATTCGAATTCTTAGCAATCCTAAAGTACCTTTCCATGTTATTTATTTTCCGTGCGTGTGAATTAATTTTACATATTATATCTAATTTTGGAATGACTCTCATTTACAAAATCTCGATAATCGTCCCCTATAACTTTAACAGAAAAAAAGACTATTTCTTTTCAGTAAGTTTTTTTTTATAATTACATTATTATTTTTATATTACATTTTGACTATGATTAATTGTTTATGCCTTTAGAATTCACATGTAAATATATATTCCTAACTTGCATTCAAAACTAGCTCATATTAAATTGCCTTACTTTTTTTCAAAGTGTTTGATTAATCTTGAACTTTATCTTATCAAAACGAAATTGCGTAAGATATTTTAGTTTGTTATATATGTAACTAGTTTAATTTTATCTTTTATTTCTTTTTTTATCCATTAATATTTTAATTTCATTTAGAACATAGATTTAGCTGAAAAATATTCTATCTACAGCTGTGATACTCAAACTGTGGGGTGCACTCTCTTGGGGGAAGTGATAAGCCTATGTGAAGGGTGAGACCATATTGAAAAAACGAAAATAAAAGATTACTTAATCCTTCATCTGCCGACGGTACATATAAGTACCACTAACTTTAAAATAACAAGAAAAACCATTTTTACGAATACTCTGACGATACTTACCAGGAATAGTCTTTTCAATCCACTCTTCTAAGATATACGGCAGCGCGAGGTGTATCATGAGTATTTTAGTGGGAAAGGCGAATAGTTTTAAAGCAGAAATTGCGTTTTCAGCTGTCATTTTGATCGGATTGCGAAGATATTCATTTTTGTTCGGAAAATGTCATTAATGTCAAAAGGTAAGTGTCTTATATATTTTTTATTCTATATTACTGAAGACCTTAGAAAACGATTTAAAAATTTATTTTAAGGAAACAGTTTGTATAATTAATTTTACAATTGAATATCTTTAACTAATTAATTAACTCTAACGGATTAAATTTCGCAAAGTTGAGCATTTAGTATATGTACATCCTTTAATTTTCAATGTAGCGATTAAAACAAATATTGCATCAACAAAATTGCAGTAAGTTATAATACGGTAGATAAAGATTAAGAAAATATTAAATGTTAATTTACTGTAACTATCTTAAAATATCTATAACTTAAAAGTAACATATACAAAAATTAATGCGCATCTTGATTATTTGCAAAGTTTATAATTAAGGTCGTATTGTTGCCTTAGCGTCAAAGTGCATTACTAAATCACTCAGTACATTGTTATCGTGCAATGGGGCATTCAGAGTTATGACAGAAAAGTAGATCGAAAATATTGAAAGTTTAAGAAACACTGATCTACAATGAAACGAAAATTGTATCTTTACATTTAGTTTTTATTCCGGTATAAAAATAAATTTTTATTCCTCTTATCAAATAAATACAATTTACTTATATATGCTTAAGGTATCCGACTACCCTAAAATTGTGAATTGTGCCAAAAATTGACAATTTTTTTTATGATTTATTTTATAGGCCATCTCATTAGCTTTATAAAAATACTAAGTTTATCATTTTCCGTTCGCTAGAACAAAAACTATAAGTGTTTTAGTAAAAGCTGATGACATTACTTTAAGCAAGTTGTCATACATTAAAACGCGTTTTACTCGAAATGTGATTTTTTGAAAAGAAACGAATAGTGTCAGCGATTGCTAAAAAAGTTTTGAAAATAATTAACTGTGAAGTTTTTTGTGTAAGTTCCGCATAATAGTAGAAGTGTTTTAACCTTCATATTTATCAATCACTGTTTTATTACAAAATTTACAGTCCCGTTTGTGAATGTAATCTCTGTTTTTTAAGCAATTTCATATAGTAAGTGAAATAAAGTGCTCTAGTTTTTGTAAAAATTAAAATATCTCTTATCCTGAAGGTCATTTCGACAATAAATAACACAGCAACACATCAGAATTGAAAAATTGGAAACTTGTTCAGAAACGTTTGGTACAGAATGGACCGCGTTTATGTTACTTTTTGTCAATTTGTACCCATTTTTTCCCATTTTAGTTATAATAATTTATTTTTCTCTTCTTCATTTTAGCATATTTGTCTTTAAATGTACTAAAAAAAATCTAAAAACAACAAAAAAAAAATCCACATATATCTCAATTTTTTAAAAAAAGAAAAAACTTGTCGCATCCAGTCAGATACCTTAATATTGCTACTTTTCCTTAGATTAATAGTTTAAAGTTTTCCCCAGAAAAGTTCCAATTTTTAAAATACTATATATATATATATATATATATATATATATTATATATATATATATATATATAAATATATATATATATATATATATATATATATATGTATATGCATAAAGATATATATATATATATGTGTGTGTGTGTAAATGCATAAAGATAAATATATATATATATATATGAGAGAAATTTTGATTATATATTTATCTATATATATATACAAATTTAATCACAATCACTTAATCTGACATACATTCTCTCTAAATTGATTGAAAATATATCGAAGCACGATAAAATCAAGGAAAATAACTAAATACGTAATTGAACTGGATTTTAATCTCAACGCAACAAGTATTAGTATCATCATTCATTAAACTAATTTAAAGCGTCAAGTTATACTATGATACAAGTCAAACTCCAGCAAGTAATAGTTGTGCCACAAGCAGTTGTCAAGCGCCACATTTTTGCTGCATCTAATCAAACCCGCCTGAGGGAATGGGACGCCTCCTCTATAGCGAGGGAAATGATTCTGGTGGCTGGAGACACTTGGATTCCTTGCCAGGATCTTTAATACCTGCACCTTCTCTAATGAAAGGACGTCACTGAATGCTAATCCAATAAATAACAGACGATTCCTCAGCGGGCGTCAAGTGTCCTCTGCCCCTTCATCAATAAAGGCCGGCATTCCTGAAATTCGCTCCCTAGGAATGGCAACGGATGCGCAAATGTATTATTAATTAGAAACATGAGCTGCCCGTTAAGGAGGTGTTGGGCATATTGAGAACTTACGCTACCCATTCGCGCCTCTAGAGTTTGATGCATTGGGAGGGAGGTCTGGAATAGGAGCAGAGGCGGTATTTAGCATAGGGTGTCAGGGGGAGGAGAGACTTTCGAGCATCCTTCTAAAGAAAGATTTTCCCTTTAAATACGTCTTTTGAAAAATTCCTTACCATAATCTTCAAAACATAATAATGAGTTGCGTAGCTAAAAATGAATCAATATAATGGTATTTGATTTCTAGGTGCTGGAGCGTTATTTATGAATTAATATTCAACTAGTGAGTTTGCCGATCTAAGCACTGGTACATGTTTTAATGCAAATAATATGAATCAATAACTCATAAATGTAAGAAAAAGAAACACTAAAATAAAATTAGTTGAGAAAAAGTCTTGAAAAAACATTCGTAAGACACATTTTTTTAAAAAAAATAATTATATTCTGTTTTTAAAAATTTGAAACAATTATTTTTAATGCTCTATTTTTAGTATTATAGTGTCACTTCGACTTAATCTTACAGAATTTGAATCATTTTTTTATTTTACGCATTAAATTAAAAATTGAAATAAAGTCAACAAAAATGGATTTTCTTAAAATTAAATAAAATAATTTTTAAAGTATTGTATGTTTTTTAATTTATTTCTATTTTCTTCATTGTATTAAAATATTTTATGAGTATTGTTTTCTTAGCTTCATCGAAAAATATACCTTCTGGTAAAATAAAAAAATCCTTTTTTCATATTTTGTAGTTGTTTTAATGTTGTTATATTTTAAGATTTATTTATTTATATTACAAAGGATTGTAGTAGAGCAATATTTTTTCCATTGTTAAAAATATTTTCATTGGAGCTTATTTCGTCCCTTTTACTTTGTAGCTATTTTACATGGTTTGATCACCTGCAGCATTAACTTTAAAAGTTCATAATTTTAAATATAAATTAAAGCAAGCCATGAGATTTTAAATTAAATTATTTTAAACAGCATTTGCCTTCTAAGAAATAAATAATGAAATTTGCTAAATATTTTAATATTAAGTTACTTATTCTTATGTTATTGATTAATATTTTAATACATAACCAAACATTTAGTTTAACTGAGATATAATTGAACTTTATATACACCTAAATTTGTTTCTATTATGAAATACAATTTCTGTTTTTAATGAATTAAAAATTTTTAAAATTTTATAACCCAGCACTTTACATACAGGGTACGTCATACCCACAGCCTCACTTTTTCCAAGACTTCATCTAAACCTTTTTCGAAAAAAAAAGAATAGTTTTTCGTCTAGATCATATCCTTTGAGGGACCTTAGTTTATAGGTGAATTCTAAAGGTATATATTTGGATACCGCCTCTTCGGGTATGTCATACCCTACGCGTGAATCATCGTTACAGTTCCAAATGCATGATATGCTTTAAAATCTTTCTTATGCAATGGCGTACTATGATGAAGAAATATGATATTTAAATAATTCAATATATATAGTACTTAGTAGATATAGAGTACAGCAGTATTTTGGGAAGAAAAAATTATCTTTGCAGGGATGATGAGGAAAAATCGAATGATAAAGCGTATAATAGCAAGTATTATTCCTCTACTGAAATCGATCCAGATAATTTAACTGAGGGAGCAATTATCGTCCTTGATAAAATGATTACAATGGCTAGAAAATGTAATCTTTAGTCTATAACAATATTTTTTGTGTTGTTGAACGTTGCGAAAGTAAATGCGCAAATTGCCTTGTGGGGGGAAGCTATTAGTATTAATCAGATACCCTCTACTAAACATTGAACTAGACACTTATTTCTTAAGTGTTTTGGGTTTCGATTTACAGATGAATTTAAAGCAGCGTTTTTCAAACTGTGGGGCGCGCCCCCTAGGGGGGGTGTGATAACCCAACGAAGGGGGCAGGAGCATATCGAAAAGTCAAAAATAAAACATTATTTAAAAATATTGTTAATTTACTTAAAGGAAGCAAAACAAAATATATTCTGGCATAATAAAAAATAAAAAAATGCGCACTCTTACACTGATATAATATATTTATAAATGTATCAGTACTGTACACTATATTTGATAATTAATTTAACAATGCCAAGTTAAGAACAAGTTTAACAATTACCAGTGGCCCCATGGGCCTGTTACATATAAAATTATGTAAAAAAATTAAGACTTGTTTTGATATTTTGTACGGTTTGTAATTAAAGTCGTATTATAGATTTGAGTCAAAGTACATTATTATTGGATTCAATACACTGCTATTGTTTGTACGGGGAAGAGGGGGTGAGGAGAAAATAATGACTGAAAATTGGGTCGCAAGTGTTGAAATTTTGAGAAACACTGATGTAAGGAATATAAAAACCAGCAAGCAATACTTTTATGAAATTTTTTAAAAAAAATTAAGATCGTACGGAATTTTAAAAAAATAAGATCACTTACTCGCGACGAAAACTAAAGGAGTGTATAAACAATGTACTGAATGCCCTATTAAAAAGAACAGAAAAATTAAATTTACGTGTGAAAAGTGTAATAAACATTATGTATTTCCGACTTTTTTACCCTCTCCACTTTTTATGCAAATTTTACGTATAAACAGAACGTAATAACTCTTGGGTATAAGATACCCTACGCGTGAAGTTAGGGTCGTTTATTTCGCGCGTGAAATGGTGGGTAAAAGTGTTCATTTTAATAATTTAACAAAAAACTTTGGTCCTTTAAGGAAATCGGTATTTCGTCCAGTGAAACATTTGAGGAAAAGTTGCTTTAATACATTCTATAGCAATTGCATGTTTTTGTTTTGCACTTGTTATACATTTTTAACTAAACATGTCAATATGAAGGAGAAAAGTACTTATGTCAGATAACAATTTAAATTGCATTATTATTTATATAAGTTTGTAATTCTTTAAACCTCCATTAGTCACGGGAATCTTTCAGATGCATAATAAAAGTAGTTCCCGTGCTGCGTACGCACGATGGGTCCATCTTCTATCTGCCATTCGTCACTCTCCCTAGGATTCGGTGTCAATGACGAGGGTGATTTCTTTAAAAAAAAAGCAGCAGAGGCCATTGAATCTGATAGATGCAGCGAGATCAACATAATTTCTTATATGGTTTTGTACTAATTTGTTAATTTTGATTTTTTTTCGTATAAGATAGCGTATTTTTAATTATTATACGATAATAATTCGAACCAAGTGTTTTGTGACATCTTTTTGATAGTTCCTTTTTTTTTTGGTAATCAGTGACATACATCTGAGGAATTCCACACGCCCAGCTGGAGACTGTATTTTATTCAATCCTCAATGTAGCTGGAATAAACTTCCAAAATATCTATGTGGGAATCACAATCACTCAGATCCTCTCACATATACCTATAAAAACTAGATCACGAACTTTTGAAACAGCTATTACGATAACTGCCTTTCACATGTTTCGTTCATTTTGACTCAGGATTGAAGAAATATCTGATATATACAGCGAGCACCCCATGTAAGACAAAAAAAAAAAAAAACAAGAGAAAGAACTCCAGAAACTTGAAAAGAAGGCCAAGAACAAATTATTAAAATTTTGTAATGCTTTATGCGAGAAATCCTTGTTCTTTGAACATTGTAAGGTGATTTGTGAAGACTGCAACTAGGCCTCGTAAAATGTAAACAGTGATGACACGCTGTTAACTAACCGCTATCTTTTTTTTAAAGTTTCTTCGTATAAATACCTAAAATTCGTCATTGTATTTTAATGTCAAAAATGTTTTAATGTAAAATTTCACCAATAAAATATTTAAATCATCTCCAAACGTAAGTTTGAGGGGATGCATCTGAGAGATGCCAAGCACCTATGAATGGAAATTTTTGAAGTGCATTTTCTAGTGGAGGGTTAAAAGTTATACTTTAAGCAATTAACTTATATAATTAAGTAACTCTAATTACTGCTATTTTCTACAAATTTGTTGTGAAACAATTTATGTATCAATTTATACTTATTAACACCGAATTACAAAAAAATTGCTCTTCTTTTGGAAATTTAAGATTCGATTCTATAGCAACCTTGAATATATCACATTTTATCTTGTGAATAAATCTATAACTCACATAAAAAGTTAATTTCAAATAAACAATTTAAACAATTTCACCAAGACAATTTTAATCATCGCCAATGGCACGATATAATATAGAACTACTCATTCCATATTTATGATACACTGTTTCTGAAAATTGGATCTGTGGTTCAAGGTCATTTAAATTTTTCTTCATCAATAAACCCACGTACCCGTTCATTTTTCTTTCAAATAATCCCAAATCAAGTATCACAAACATCATTTGCCATCAAAAAATAAGCGGAACGATATCCTGTTCCTGCTTTAGGAGCATCCTTCCGAATTGAATATCATAAAATCAAATTCCTCTGAGTGACGAAACTAAAGTAAATGGAAACATAATACACGCCATGGTAGAAATGCATCGCGGGAGGGTCGTACCTTTTATGGTAGCATAAAATCACGAGTTTCAGAAACATTAAAATAGAGGTTTATAACAAGAAGCAAAGACTCTGGTAATTGGAAGCCGAGACAAAGAAGACTGGAATTTGCATCCACTCCGAGTATAAAACGGACGAAGAGCCACACAAGAGAGGTTTTACGGCATTTTTCCGATGGAAGCTCGTGGACTAGAAATTAATTCCACTGTCTTTTGACTTTTAAGGAAAGTTTAAATACTTTTAGTCGACAATTAATCACTGGGTTCTTGTTGTAATTTTATACATTGCACTTTAAAAAGAAACGGATTTCGATTTAAGCTCAGAGAAATGTGAAGTTTTGTGATAAGAGAAAAGATATATAATGAACTTTGTTGCAGTACTCAATTGTTACTTGATCCAAAATGAAACAATATATTTACTTAACTTGCATTAGACTGCTTCATCATCCACAAACATTCAGAAAATTATTGAAGGATGTGTATTTGGTTGAAAAACGGAATCGAAATTATAAAGTGTCTTGTGGGAGGAATATGGCTGGGGATCAGAAAAAAATAACGTGTTTGAGTGAGAACATTTGTTAGTAGTATTTAGAGTTGTCTCAAAAGTACAGTAACTTTGAAAAGATTAACTGGTAAATTTGTTGGTACAATGTAAATGGAAAAATATTACTCTAGAACAGTTAAAAATTAATGTGCAAGCGATTCCTGGAAGGCACGATTTGAGGATTTCAACTTATGATTTGTAATGGGTTTATTTTACAGATTATGATTTTCAAAATATGTTATTAAAAATAATATTAATATTACATACAATAGCAATAATTATATTTTCCCTACGCAAGTTGTTGTTTTTTTCAAATAGGCTACATTTTGACCGTTTAGACTTTGCGGTCTCCGAGAGTCATTTCATTATTGACACCCTCTATTAGCAGGTCCAAATATTTGATGCTTGAATTCGTTCAATTCAAGCTCTTGTAGGATATTAAGCGTGCCGTGATTTAATTTTGAGAGAGTACTAGAACAAAATGGACATTGAAGGGATCTTTGAAAATATACATAATCGCGTACCTACGATTTTCACTTCTAAGAAATTTGTTGACTTCACACACACACACACACACAACCGGGGCTGAGCCAACAATCTCCAGCTTACGAGGTGGGCAAGCTATCTCTGAGTAACCGACCAAACGATACAAAACAAAATCATAGTATTTCGTAGGAACCCTTATATGCTGTTTTAAATTTAAAAAAATACCTGCATGTATTATAGAACCAGCTAAGAAGTTATCAGCAAAAAACATTGAAAATTAGTTCTCTGATAATTTTTAGAGATTATATATAATATTGACTATCCGTGTATGACGGCTTTTATCTTTTACTTCATTTATTTATGTATATAAACATGATATGTGTTAGGTGTATAATAAATTAAAAATTAAATATGTTAATTATTTTGAAATTAATTGAAAGACAGCACATTACACAGAAACCAGACGGCATTCACAAATCTGAGGAAGCAGAAACAGCAGCTTTGTCAAATACGAAAAGGTTCTTTTCTTGATCCAACGCTCGTTCTTTTTAAACTTAAGGAACTTTTATTTTTTGGAAATTCTATAATAAGCAACCCTACACAAAAAGTATTCGAAGTGAGAAATTACACACTATTTATTCAATGGTTAAAAATACCATTAGAAAATTATTATGCAACAGTTAATTAGAAATTTTAAAATACTGACGAAAGTTTGGCATTTGATTTCTGACTCGAAAAAGCTCTTTTTCGACTTTATGCAGATAATTAAATATTGCATCATTCACATCCTGTTGCATAACGTATGATTCATTGTATCCATAAACAATATAAAGCTGTATAAAATGCAGCATTTTTCATAGGTGTTTCAATAGAAATTTCAGCATCAGAATCGCTATTCATTGGCTCTTATAAATCAACGGTTTCCTGAATTTGAGTAGCAAACATAGACAATAGGTCATCAAATGTAACAAAATCATCAAAATCTTAAAACATCCTCTACGCTGTCAAGTCGGATGAAATATGAAAGGAATTTCCTGCCTCATTCAAAACTTAAGCGATTGGTAACATTTATGACTCATCTACACCTCTAAAGTTTAATACTGAGCTGCACCCTTTCCCATTAAGGTACCTGGGACGTGAAGGTGCTTCAAATTTTGTATTTTTTATTTTATTTTAAAAAAATAGTGGGCGCTTTGCTGCATCTATAGAGGCATTATTTATGGGAATTCGATAAAAAGAACGCTAGAAAATTGAATTTTAAAATTGTAAACAGATGTGTGTAAATGTGATTTAGGTATACTTTTTTCAAAATCCATAGTGTTTAATATGTATTGTAAAAAACTAATTTTTCTTTTCGAAGAACGTAATTTTTCTTTATTATATGTTCAAATTTATTGAAAATTGCAATTTTTTTGTGCAAAAATTACAGAGTTTAAATGATTAACTAAAAAATTTTAAGCAAAATTTTGTTTATTGAAATGTTAGTTATATCTAGTTTTGCATTTTTAAATACTCAGTAAACATGGTAAGAACATGCTTGAAAACAATACAAAAAATAGTTATTGATTAATTATTGCTATTAAGATTGATTTGTAATTTAAAATATTTTTTTTACATTTACAAGTACATAAATATACAGATAATTCACCGTAAAATTTTTACTTCCAAAGGTAAGAACATGCTTGAAAATAATTAGAAAAAATAGTTATTGATTAATTATTGCTATTAAGATTGATTTGTAATTTAAAATATTTTTTTTTACATTTACAAGTACATAAATATACAGATAATTCAACGTAAAATTTTTACTTCCGTTGCTTTTAATTGAAGTAAGTGCGAACCATTTAAAGTTGGTGCAAAACAAATTCATTTTTTCTTCTCGCAGACGTTCCAGTTACCTTAAAATTTGCTGCTTATAAAAAAAAGTCTTTTCCTATTCCGGACAAAAATAATGTTTCATTTGAAAGGAAATCCGAATTTTGTTTTCTAATACAAACGAATAGTTTTTTTTGTTTTTTTTGTTTTTGGCTTTGAAATGATTTGTTAATTTTGGGTTTATTATTCGTTAAATAAGGTTTTTTGCTTTCATTTTAATCGGGAAAAGAGATAAATTCGCTAAATAGGGGTTTATTAAATAGGGTTCCGATTGTATATTATAATTCACTTAAGTTTTCTCTCTTTAAGTTGATTTTAACTCATAATGGCCTTGAACCCTCCAAGACATCATGTGCTAATTAATTTATAGTTTACCAGCCGAACGGGTAATGACCACAACTTTATCTCCCCCAAAATTAAAATGTTTAAACCGGATGATTCAATTATGCTTATTCAAACCAATCAGAAGAGTCTACCGGAAACCACGATTTTAACAGTTCATGTTGATCAAAATTATAAATGGCTGAAATATCAGGCTATCGAGAGCGAGCAAAGAATACTTTTGTGTGTTGCTATCGCGCCCACGTTTCTGTATGTTGTGTACTGCTACTGTTGTTGTTGTGTTTTTACGTAACTAAATAAAAAGGGATTTTTAATTAATAAGATGTTTATACCCTTAATTGTGCCAAGACAACACTTTGAAATAATATATCAATACCAAAATGCCTTATGCTATGTTTGAAAGTATTGTACACACACTCATATATACTTATAATAGATAGCTGTAATTTGAGTAGTTTGTCTCTTCCTGAGGGATAGTCTTTTTTAATTTGAAAATAAATACTACGATTACCAAAATAAAGTCATCTTCTAAATTTAAATTGAATAATTCAAACATTGTAGCCCATTTTGAAACTCAAGGTGAAGTCGTGGCTGGCGTGACATGAGTCCGAACCGAGTACCGCTGAAAAGACCCACTGTGCTGAGATGGTCTATGCACATTAAATTTGTCGAAGATCAAGCATCCTTCCGTTGGTGTGAAGGGGAATCTAGGACAGGAGGATGTCAGCTCAAGTTTAGTCTTCGTCACATGGCCATGGTCCGTCCCGAAAAGCCCTAGAGTAGCTGAATAGTGCGGCGTTAATGTTCACCCACTCACTCACCCATTTTAAAACCTACAATTTCATAGAAATGTTTTACAGCTGATGATATTTTATATGTATTAACTTGCATCTTAAAACTTCAAAGCTTTGTTTCAATAAAATGTGTATTTAGAATATGGGGGGAAAACAGCATGTCCCATTTTCTTTTTTCATAAATATAAATAAATATTGAAAATATATGAATATTCATCTTGAATGATAAACTTTTTTTTTCACTGTGTGTAGTTGCAATTATTTATGATTCCACTGATTCTCTCTCTAAAAGTTTTTCACACTTCTCTATAGCATACACACAAATAATAATGCACACATGAACCAAAAATCTAGTTCTAAATGTTGCACGGTTTCTCCCAGCTCCTTATTTAGCCAATTTATAAAAGAGCTTTTACTGTTCATGTACACATAATATTCTATAAGCAATCACTATACTATAAAAATACACACATATGTATACATATTCTACTTTAATGCAACCTCTAGATTCAGCAAAAGAAATCCGCCGACACACTTTTCCGAAAGTAAAAGGGTAACTAGTTCGAAAAATACTCCATCCCTTTCCGTCCTGATGGATGACACGACTTTGACCAACCCTCTGACCGAACATAGAATGTCACGAATCCTTACTTGGAGCTGCACGTCGCTGAGAAAGTATTTTTCTGCGCTGTTTGCGGCACAAGATTTATCATAAAATCCCCCCAGCCTTTGAATTGTAGATGGCATATTTCGAAGTCTTTTTCTTCTTACTGTCTCAGAACTTTTTGAGATAGGAACTGGGTAATGCATAGTATATTAATTCCGATGTTACTCTGAAATATTTCACGCAGCGGAGCGAAGAGAAGTTGAAGTTACGACAGGAGGTTTATGAGTTTATTTTTAATACGGCTCATAGGATTAAAAATGCCGACTTAATGAAGGTATTTTATAGTTATATGAATGTCGAAATGATGAGGAAGGATTTCTGAACCAATACTTCACTATTCCGCGTGAAATACTAACTATATATAGTTAAAGTATTGTTAAATATTATATATAGCTGGAGCACTAGTTCTTCTCAAAGTTTAACTCCTAAAACTAAACTCAAAGATCTAGCTAGCAGTCATAAAACATTAATTTTAACCATTAATATAACGATCTATAAAAAACTCTATGAAGGAGGAAGTAAAGCTTGGATATGACGGCATGTGATACATATAACATACACAATAACTTTCTGCAATGGAGTGTTGCACTTTTCTTTTATGGAATGACCGAAAACGTCACGTTGTTCCCCATATTCTCAGAGTGTCAAATTGATCTTTGATCTAGATTGTTCATACTAATATATAATTTTCATTTTATTTTCTAGGCATAGTTAAATCTTTCTCATACTAGTATGAATATATTTCTTCAAAATAATATTTTTTAGCAATCATTATAAGAGTGGAATTATTTTAAAAACATTATGATTCATCTCAACTTCATAACTTTTTTCAAGATTTTTTTTTGCATTTTGCCGTGAGTAATACAGAATACCCTGATTCTTTTGTAAGATCCATGGCTTGGCGTAAAGGGATATTTTTTTTAATAAAATTATTGATTTATCACATTAATATTTTTTCAAATCTAGATTGATTTGCCTAAAATAATTAGCAATGACTTCATAATAAGTAAAAGTAGTAGAAAAAAACTGTAAATTCTCCAGCTGTGACTCAAACGAAACCTTACGCATGGAATAATACAGATGCCTACGATTGAAATCCACTTTCTTCGTAAGTACTTTAATGCCTTATATGGCGGCTGTAAATAGGATCAATTCTTCTCAATAAGATCTAAATCAATATTGATTTAAACGAAGCAAATAAAATAAAAAAACCCAAAAGTAATTGAAAACATTACAACATAAATTGCTACAGAATATATATCCTCATTACAATTCAGAGTATTAGTTGTGCGCGTATGCTTTTTAGTTTATTTTATATTACTCAAATACAAATTGTTTAATAAGTACGTTATATCAATAATCTGTTTAAAAACTAAAACAACCTTAAAATATATTAAGTAGAGAAATAATATCATAATTTTAAATCATTAATACAACTATTTTAAATTAAATATTCTGAAGTTACCATCATATTTTTTTTAAATGAAAAGTAATTTCGATTTTAGATCTTTAAAACAAATAAATGTAATAATACAACCAGTGTGCAATTTTTTAATTCTTTTGACGAAATTTGGTAAATTTTCAATTGGGTGATACGAATGAAGATTTGTGGGCATGTTCATGTCATATGCATGTGTGAACATGCATAATTAAGGTTATAAATGTGTTTTTCATTTTAAAAAATAAAACCTTTAAATATATCTGTTCATTGGAAGATTTTTATTAGTTTTAAGAATGGATACAAATCTACTGTTTATCCCATCTTGACACTAAATAAGAGTAAATGCCATGATAATATTCAAGATGGTATTAGACCATTTCTTAGTACATTTCATTTATCTGTTTTATGTATCCTCAAATTCTATCAACCAGTCTAAGCACAGTTCACAAGATTCATAAAATCATATCTATGGCTGTCTACTCTAGTCCAGAGAAACTAGTATTTCAATGCCCTTCCCTTTTTATTAAAAATTCACTATTCATAGCTAGTTATGCTACCTAGAACGTAAAAGAGCATTTCTGATTGCACATTTGTACAGTGACATTGAAATTCTGCTGAATAAAAGGATGGAGGAATAAAATCTCTATAAAAATGTAGAAAATGAAATTGACAAAAACGATATTGACTTTTAAAAAAAAAACAAATCTTGATAAAGCACACATAGCGCGCGGTTTCAGAATTCTCTGCAATCTTTAATTTTGATAACTTTCGGAAACATGATTCTAATATGCAAGTTCTACAGTAATGTTTTGCTTCGATGTAAAATTTAAATTAATCATTTTTATGAAATCAAATACCTTATTGAAGTTCAATAAATTATTATTGAAATGGTCGATTCTTTGTGTATTACAAATAAACTACAAAAGAGGCACTTTGTTATTTTCAGCTTATTATTCAATATTTTCATAAGGTATTCTAGATGAAATTGTGCAAATTAAACTTTAATGCTATAAATGAACCATTATCAATTAATAATACTCCACACTTAAAATTTTCTAATTTAGATCAATATCAGACAAATTTTCTCCAAGTTTTAGCACCTTTATTTTACTTATATTAAATGCTGTTCATACATTTAGAAAATAATAGTGTGAAAAGCAATGATTAAACACAAATACCGATTACAAATGTAGCTTAAACTATCACTTTTTTTCATAACAATTTCTAAGATTATTGTAAAAACATACAGAAACAAAAAGTAATAATAATCCACCTAAAAACAAAACTATAAATGATTCTCTAGCGTGACAAAACTGTTGGATGAATTTCTGAACATCTTACGTCAGTTCCACGATATCTAAGGACAAACCAAACAAAATACACAAAGGTTTCATTCCTGCAACGACTCACAACGTCCAATTCTCCGGGGAGTCTCTTTGCTAATTGAAAAGATACAAGCGGGAAAAAGTTTTTTTTTTCAAGAGAATGGACGCTTTTAAACAGAATAAGCGTAACATTTTCCAAAAGTAAAATGAATTACATTTTCCCATTGAAAGTAACGGGAGAAATTATAGTTAATTTTCTTTTTTAAAGCGGAGTCTTATAAATTAGATTCATTTTGGGAGAGGAAATTTTGAATGCAGTTTGCGTTCAAATGCTTTAATTATATTACGTTTCTTTTAGTTTGGGAAACATTGGAAACCATATGAAACGCCACTGGATATTTTTCTAAATGCAGTTTTAAAAGTTCTGGAATTAGTTGCCGAAACATTTTTCTTTGTTTTGATGTATTCTTTGTACAAACACAATAGAATGTTTTGTAACGTTTATATATTACAAAATGTGAAATGTGTTGACTTGATGAAACTCATAAACTTTTTCCACTTTTCTTTAAGCTCATACATTTTCCTAATTTTTTTTATACTTAAAAAGTGCGATTTAAAATGCCCCATTCTATATTTCTGTTTTGTTATGTATCTCTTTTTTTTAATCGAAACAATGTAAGAATTCAAAAGCTGTTTACTCTAAAGCAATCTGCTGCTATAATTCCGTATATAAAAATAGTTAAAAACTTTCATATATGTAAGAAAAAGTATTAGCTATATGAGCAGAAACAGGAGATAAATAGTGATTTCAAACAATAAAATATGGAAAACAAAATAAAAAAATAGTAAGTTAAGTTATCACGCATTGAAGTAGCAATAGGGAGGAAAGAAATGCTCTTGAAGTACTCAAAATACCTTTGATGCTGTGAAATACACCGGTGTCAAAAAGTTAAGGATAAATAGTAAAATGCGAAAAACACGGAGTAAATATTCATAAAATTATTATTCCAAAAAAAATTATTCCAAATTTTTTGCGAATATTAATTGGGTGAAGAAGAAACATTAGGTTTATGCAAAACTTTTCAGTCGACTACATCCTGCGCGAAACACCGGTGCATGTCGGAACGCGGAGAAACCGATTCACGCAGCATAGGCAGTTCAGACAAGTTTCGTGCAACTGCTGCTCGAAGAAACGTTGTTAACCATCAAACAAGGTGAATTATGGCACAAAGACGCCAATTGGACATGTTTACAAAAAGAACAATCGTTGGAATGCTGGAATCCTCACGATCACAAACCGAAGTGTCTCGAATTCTGAATGTGGACCAGTCTGTGATCTCATGACTGTGGCAGAGGTTTCAAGGAACAGGAGATGTTACCCTACAACCAGTATCAGATCGACCAAGAGTCACAACCCCTCGCCAAGACCGATATCTGGTAATAAGTGCACGAAGTCAAAGGGGCAGTACTGTCAGAGCACTGGGATTGACGCTCACAGTCGCCACAGGAATACGAATTTTGAGACAAACTGTTTACAGGAGACTCAGTCATGCTGGGCTTTATGCCAGAAAACCAGCAGTTTGCATCCACCTCACGTCTGTGCATAAATGCGCTCGTTTGAACTGGAGTTTGAAGTATCAATATTGGAGTGTGGGATAGTGGGCCAATGTGATATTCAGTGACGATTCCCGGTTTAGTCTGAGTAGTGATTCTTGGCGGGTAACGATATGGAGAGAACGTGGAACACGTTTTGAACCAAGAAACATAACGGAAAGACATCTTTTTCCATCAAGAGGAGTAATGGTATGGGCAGGCATCATGATGGACGGCCACACAGACCTCCATTTCTTTGACGTGGGTCTGTGACTGTTCAAAGATACATAGACGAAGTTTTTGAGCCTTATGTTCACTTGTTTCGAGGTGCTGTCAGTCCTGACTTCATATTCATGGATGATGATGCCCCATGTCACTGAGCAGTGCTGATTGAGGACTTCCTCGAAACGTTAAACATCCAGCACATGCGAACTCCTCTGATTTAAAGCCTATTGAGCATGCATGGGATATGCTCGGGAGACAAATTGCAGCCCTTTCGCACCCACCAAGCTCCGTTACAGAACTAAAGAGAGCTCTCCAAGAAGCTTGGAATCGTTTGAGCCCACAACTCCTTCATCATCTCATAGCAAGTATGGTAAATCGCTGTGCAGCGTGCCTGGCTGTCAGAGGTGACCACACGCCTTATTAAACTGCAGCATCAGTATTTTATTTAATGTTTTCTTTCATTTTTTCTTTAAAGTGTGAATCCTTGCTATGCTCAGTTTTCTTTCAAACTGCTACTTTGGATAATAAAATTAATTATTCTCATTCTTTTGATTTGCTTCCTTATTTTATAACCATTTTACACTTGCATATCATGTTTCCCGCCATTCCGATTTACAGTTCCTTCTTTATTCACCTAATTATCAATTATACTTAACTTTTGGACACCAGTGCATATCAGTTCTAAATTCCACTAATTGGATAGATCTCTGAAGGATATGTTTTTTATATTGTATGTAAAGGTAATACAACTATTTCTGTAATATAAATGTATCCTTTCATTCAATTTAAATGCTTTTAAAGTATAAACAATGACTGATTAACAATAAGTTTTATATCATTAGTTTTTTTCATTAGTAAGATATATTTAAATGGAACTATACTTCTCCTTTTCTTGAGCTAGATTTTCCATAATGTGTAATTTTAAATTTGATCTGATTTTTTAAATGTGTCTTTGTAATACTTTTCTCTTATTAAATTGTGAAAAAACTTTTTGAACCCAAATCATGAATGTCTTCAAAGATCTCCAACAAGTTTTCAAAATGCAATGAAGAAAAAGTTGATAATTTTTTTATCTGCAGATTAACGTGAAAGTTCAGATTTTATTGTTAGATTTTTACTTTCAGTTTTTCTTGTTGCGTTTATACATGTAATAATTCTCCATTTCAATTTTCTTGAGAAAAGTTTTTTTAAATCACATATTTAAATAATTTTGTGAAGATTATATGCAGTAATTTTGTGTTTTCATAGAAACAAATGTTGTAAATCCTTCTTGAATCATCTTAAACTCTAATTATATTATTATTCTCTCAATCATAATTATTGGATTGTTTCAGTAAGATTTACTAATGTTCTAGATTTTAAATTAAGCTGTTAAAGGGAATAAATCCTTAAATATTGTCGCACTTTTTGGGTGCAGTGTGTGTAAAAAGCAGTAGTTCTCTTTTGCCTATTTTAGCTTGAATAAAATTAAATTTACTTCTTATGACCAATTCTACCTCAATCGCTATTGATAAAGCTTTAAGATACAATTTTTTAATCTGATTTTTCTCGCTTTTAATTGTGAAGTATATTTTTAGAAAATTAAGATGAATAAAAATTATGCTTTATAAGAATTCAGCTCACTTATTAATTTTTTATTACATTAAAAGTAAAAAGGCAAACAACATGGAATTTCAGCAAGATACTTTCATACAGATCAACATTGAATACATTAAATCTAAATAGAAAAATATTTACACCATACGCAAAATGATCTATGTTTTAAGCAAAACAAACTTTAAACCCAATTCCCACTTACTTAAAAAAATGAAAAATAGAAAAAAAATCAAAATAATATAATAGAGTATTTTTTATATAAATATATTATCATTTTCGAGATAATATTATAAATTCCACATCATATCATTTTTACATATTTCAGGAATCAAATGCTTAAGTCACATTGTCAGATGCATGTTTCATTACTTATATTGCACTAAGGAAATATGCCATAAATTTTACCTACCCACATTAAGACAACTTATTGAATTTAAAACCTAATATCACAAACAATCATCAAAACAAGGGATGCAAAATCTCTGCAGAATTTCTTGTGGATCAGTATGATCGCAGGTCAATGAACAATTCGAAAATTTCCTTTTGAGCTTTCAGCATTTATTTGTGATTCATGTAGGTCTTCGTCATGTAAAATGCATGTTTCGGGAGTAAATATTCAGCCCATTCAGTACCTCTAGAGTTTTATCTTGATGAGTAATTATCTCCAACGCTTATCTTGGGGAGGCAGCGTGAATAAAATGGGAATTCAAATGATGTAATTAGACACAGGGGATGAATGTATCGGGACTCCTCATAGCTATTTATTGAAAAGAATGGTGACTCTCTAGAATCTTCTGCTTTTATGTATAATTTTAGGGGGAAAATTCATTTATTCAATCGAATATTGTAAAAATTTCCGTAATAAAATTATATGAAAAACAACTATAAATAATAAGGCACATTTTTTTCTAAATTGCATGCATAACAAAGGGTACACATATAGGGATTGATGGAATCAGTTTTGTGAGGTTAGCAGTTTTGGTGGCTAACAAAAGTTTGTCTTAAGCTTATAGTACAAAAACGTCTGGGTTTCAGCAAAAGTGAGAATACACTGGATAGATCTGTTGACTCCCTCATAATTGTAGAAAAGAGCCTTTGGATATAGTTGGGTCATCCCTCGTTTGAAAGTATAACAAGCAATTTACTTCCAAATAAACATGCTCAAAGCTATAAAAATGCTCAAAGGCTGTTAGCAGAAATGCTCAATTAATGCAAATTTGCTAATTTTGGTATACTAAAGTTAATTATAACATATTATTAACTAAAAATATTATTATGAAAAATTATTATAAACGATCAGAATTAAATACTATTATATACTAGCAGTAAAATAAACTTTATTATTTATTATTATTATAAACCAGTGCTTTTCAAACTTTCAACATTTGCGACCCAGTTTTCAATCATAATCTTCATCGCGCTCCCTTCAATACAATAAAAATGTATTGGATTCAGTAATGCACATACTTTGACGCTAAAGTTACAATACGACTTTAATTATAAACCAAACAAATTATCAAGATTAGCATTAAATCGTGTATAAAATTTTGTATATGACAAGCTCATGGGAGTCACTATTAATTATTAAGCTGGTTCTTAACTTAGTATTGATAAATTAATTATCAAATACATTGAGCAGTACTGATATATAAATATATTTTTTTTCTTTTCTTCCTGTTATGTTTTCCTATATTTTATATAAATTTCTTCCATACATACTTCATGCATTTATGCGGCTGCTTTGCGCCTATTTATGTATGAATTTCTTTAATCAGGAGTTTGTTGGGATATTTATATATTTCGGCATGTTTGCTTATAGTAAATTTTGAATTCAGTTTTGGATTCAGAATCTTGTCTATGAATGTTTTTCTTATTTTAAGTTTAATTTTACTTATTCATTTTCTTTGTGTGATGATTTTATTTGTATTGTGTGATGATTTTATTTGTGTGATGATTTTATTTGTATAAAAATATTTTGCTAACTCTTGATTTTGTGCCTACATGTTTATGAATATGTTGATGTGTAGTATGTGGTTGAATTAGAGTCTACTGAGATGTTGCTCATTGTTACCTTTTTATCATTGTGATTAGAGGGTTGCTATTAACATTTTATTATGTTCTTTTCAAGATACTTCACCTTTTAAATAACTATGAATATGAAAATTAACAAATTTTATGTGACTGGCAATTTGTCATACCTTGGTATGGCATTGCTCGGTGGTACAGTATAATGGTATCTGTGCTACCGTCATACACTTACCATACAGTAGAGCCCTTATTTTTCTGATTTGGTATATATTTAGGTATGTCTTTGGTGAATTATGGATATGGGCACAAAAATTCTGAGTTAACATATAAAAAAACTAAAAAATTTTTAGAAAATACAAAAAAATGTGTGAGTTTTCCTGATATTCATGATTCTTTTATTTACCCTTATGATTCTAAACCATATGTTGCTAAGGTTTATAAAACTAGAATTTTTTGGAACTCCAAATATAATAGGAGATTATCTCATATGCCAGAACATAAAATTAATATTTTGGATGGTAGAGACGAAGTTCAAAGAGATAGATGTTATGGTAATATATCTGAAACTAAACCTTTCAAATATATCCATTGTCTAAAACTTAAATTCAGGTCTTGCACTGACAAAAGATGCAAGGCTTGTATCATGATTAGGGATGAACAGTTAGATATGAATTCGATATATATATTTTGTAAAACCTTTAATTGTGTTTACAGAATGTTATGTAATGTGTGTAAATTCTCTTACATAGGGCAGACCTCGAATACTATCAATATTAGACTAAATCAGCATAGATCTGATTCTAAGAGATTTGAGTGTAACAAAAATCAGAGTAAGGTTGAGATCGGGAACTTAAACAAACATGGATTTAATAACATAGCTGTACACATACTTAAAATAGTGCCAAATACCAAAGAGAGATTGTGGTTTGAAAACTTTTGTATAGGTGCATTTAGAACATTTTATCCTTATGGTCTGAATATTATCTGGAACAAGAGAAATATTTTGCCATCATTTAAACAAAAATCTGAAGAGTCATTATTTATTCCGAAATTCGATAAATCTTTTGGTAACAACATTAAAGTTGGAATCTCAAGAATTTCAAGATCTAAGCGTGGAAAGAGAGTTACAAGAAACAGCACTACTCTCAAGAGGTCTATGTTGGAGTTAGCTAATAAATTTGATGATAACTTTAATGCAGGCTTAATTAAATATTTTATGTTAGGAATGAATAAAACAGAAATTAAAATTATGACAGATATTTTAAGCAGATGTAAGTTTTTGGATTCCCATGGTATGCATATGATTAGAGATCTTAATAATTATCTAGTACAAAAAATGAATATCAAATTAGATGCAGTAGAAAATTACACTACAGAATATTGTACCATGTTATTTATGAATAAATCCTTTAACAAAATTAATTTTTCAGGTATATTTCAGAAATATCAATCCTTTTTTTTCCTATTAAAAATATTATTATTAAAAAGGCTTTCAAATATAACAAGAAACTTGGTAGATTTATTTTCAATTATAATCAAGTTTCGGAGCTCCTATGTCCGGAGCAGTGTAAATGCTATTTGTATTGTGGTTATATCGATGAATATCATCAGCACGTTGTCACTGGAGACCTTGGCATGGTAAAAGATGATTTATTGAGAAATTTTATGAAAAAGGTACTGGCTTTAGACTTATGATCACAAAAAATAAATCCAACGTTGTAAAACAAATCACAAGAGATTTGGATACTTTCTACATTAAAATGGCTATTAAATACGGAATGCCGATAGAAGCATTCAATCAATTTAGATCTCTTGTAGCAATAGAAATTGGAAAATTGGATTTCAACGTTGAAAATGAAATTATGTATAAAGACCTTAAAGTATCGATAGATAATATTCAAAAGGATTTCGTGATAACTAATGTTGATAAAGTCTCTGCTAATTATGCAATAATATGTAAATATTTTTATAGTAAATTATTAAGTGATCATATTTTAAAGAATAATGCATCTCAAAAGTCGATTCACAGCAATAGAGAAGATGATAATCGTCTTTTGGCTTTAAACAAAAGATTAAATATTCATCTCAAAACTATTAAATACCCACGAATTTTTTTAACACCAAAATTCCACAAATATCCAATAAAATTCCGTAGTATTACTATTGGGTATAATACATATATAACAAAGTCTGGGAAGATTTTACAATCCCTTCTTCAAAATAATATCGATAGCTTTCAACACACAACAATAATTAAAAATAGCTTAGAGATTATTAGAGTCACGAAGGATATGACAGTTTTTTCCCTGCACGGCTTTGACTTCGATGACCTTTTTAATTCTATTGATATAGCTGATATGATTAGAGTTCTACATTTAATTTATGATAAATATGAATTGCATAATTAAATGAAAAAGGAAAAATTTGATATCCTGGTTAATCTTGTTGTACAAGAAAATTTCATAGCATTTGACCAAAATCTTTTTAAACAGATCAGAGGATTACCTCAGGGTGGTCCTGCCAGTAATAGTTTAGCTAACCTATATTTACATTTTTTTTTAAATTGATCATATTTTTGATGAATCTTTCTTACTTTACCGTTATATAGATGATATAATAATTTTTGGTAAAAATAGTGAATTCAAACCAATATTATGTTCTACCCTGACAATCTCAACCTTCTTAAAACTAATTTTAACTCTATATGGTTGAATTCCTAAATTAGACTTGCATCTTATTGACAATAGAGTAGTCTGTAACATTTATGACAAAAGAGATCTTTTAGTTTCTATGTAATTAAAATTCCTGTATAGAACGATAATTTGCATCTATCAATTTACAGAAATATTGTTTTGAATTTTTACTTAGGAATGATAACTTAACTACCAACAAAATAGATAAATTTAATAATATCAAGAAATTCTTCCAATGCTGCTTAGATCATGACTATCCTTTTAACTTCTAAGAACATATATTCATCACAATACATTAATCGTCTTGCTATTTCTGATTTCAAAACCACCATACAACAATAGGATTCCAAAGTCAGCATTTTAGTGGTTTTGCTGTGAAGATTCTGTTTAACACTCTTCACACAGTTTATTTTTTCCACACCCTTCTTAAAAATCTTATAAAATGAAAAATTTCTACATTTTGGCAACCAAACCGAATTTCTACATTTTGACAACCAACCAATTTCTACATTTGTGACAACCAACCAAGTTATAGCCTACCAAATTTGAATGTAATCTTCTTGGCGTCTTCCTTACAATCTGGTATAAAGGGTGGTTTTAAGTGCAATTTAGATTTTTATTACAACATATAAAAGCTTCCCATCGGTTTCAAGAGTGTTGGATCTCCTGGAATAAGCTCTGTGAGCAGAAGTTTTGAAAAAACTTTTTGAAGAATCCTTTTACTGGGTAATTCTTTTGATATTTTTCTGCTTAAACATTTTGGGAGAATTTTTTGCTTAATAGTAGTCGGTTGTTCTTTCATATTTCTAATGAGATTTTTATACTTTGGATTTCTGATACTTTGGAATTTTTTTATACTTAGAATTTTTATACTTTAAATTTCTATTTATTTTATTTTGGTCTTTCCTACCGAGTTGCAAAGGGGGAAGGTTGGCGCCTTCAAACTAGTTTAACCTCACTTATTCGGTCCTAAGTCCGAAATTGCATTTTGACTCGCTAGGTTCTATTTGTATTTCATTAGATTTGATCTTAATTTTTTTTTTCTTCCTGTTATGTTCTATATTTTATATAAATTTCTTCCATATATATATATATATATATA
>BMAO01038212.1:0-40238 GCA_019973975.1 Trichonephila clavata
TCAGTTACGTATTGCTTCCAGACTAAATTACAAGACCCAATAACTGAACGTCGAGATAGAACTTGCGTCTGAAGAAACACGCAGGACTACTCTAAAATACCATTTCTCCTGAGATCTCAGAAACAAAATGAAAATAAACCAATACAGTGTGTTCGTGTTTCAAGCTGATTGAATGGCGAATAAATAAATGTATGCTGTTTAGCACATGCAATTTGAAGCACGGTAGTGCAAAACGAACATAATCTTTTACAATTATCGGAAATGTAATTATAAACCTATCTAATTTCAATCAATAACGTGGATTTTGGGTAGACATTTTGTTATGAGATAAGGTTCTGAAGAAAGCATTCGAAAACATAGAATCCATTTTGCTAAATGAATCATGGATTATATTAAGCTCAAGCATCCATAGTTTCATTTTGATAACTGACCGATTATTAATTTCATACACGCATAATTAATTAGCATTTTCATTAATGCTCTTAATTATGTAATAAAATATTGCTGAGCTTATATTATTCCATTTTATTGCAGATAGGTCACACCTGAAATTTCGGCATTTGCACATCACAACCGTATTGGCGAGCACATTATATGAAATGATGCATGGTCGGTAGCTAATTCAGCGTTTGACACACGCGGAAATTTAAGCCATTTATGAGTTATCTTGAATGTTGATTCAAGATAACTTTATGGCTGCATGGTGATAGCAAGCAAGTACTGAAATTTCACCAAACTAGCATATGATTAGTAAAATCATTTTATACACATTATAACTATACTAGCAAACAAATCTAGTTTTAATGCATTTATAAAAATATGGATACATGAAATATATATATATAAACTTTTACAACTTAATTCCAAAACGGCGCCTCCATATTGAATATAATGAATTTCAATACTGATATACCAATTTTACCTTATAGAAGAACGCAGGTTTCATCCCTTTATGATAAAAGAAATGAATACCTAAGAATACACTATGATATAAAATGTTAAATGAATACTTTATTTCATATCATAAAATTTATTTATCATTTTAAAAACATTTAAAAACAATTTCATTAATTTATGAGTATTCCTTATTAATTTTAAATTTGCAAATATAATGATAAATAAAATTGGTACTTACGTATTATACAGAACAATTCTTTCAAACTCAAATGACGCTACAAACGCCACGATATGCAGCCAATAATGGAAACATGTTGGTAAACTGTTATTTGAAATGGTATACCTTTCATTTGTTGAAATTTATAGACAGTATAATACAGAAAATATAAACTATCAGCATATGAATGCTATCATCAATTTTTAAAGGAGGGAGAAAATAGAAACAACAGCAATGTGTATAAGTGCACTTTATCATTTGTTTATTTTATTCATTTAGAATCACTTTATTGCATAAGAAACGGTTGCTAACGAAGAAAATAAAGGAACTGTCTAGCCAAAACAATATTAAGAGAAAATAAAATAACATATACATGAAAGCATTTCATTTTAATCAAAACAACTTTATCGTCTGACTTTATAAAGAATAAATCCATTCTATGAAACAATTTCAGTAAATTTTATTTGAAAAAAAAAAACTCATTCAATTAAAATTATAATTTGGTTAAAATGGAATAAATTATATAATTATGTTAACATATATAGTTTATATGCCTCACTAAATGTTAATCTTTTAATGAAGTTTTATTTTGATTCGAATCACAATCCATAAAAATATATTATGAATTACATTACCAATCATGCGGCCCACAAAACTATTATTTACATCTAATTTTTCAAACAAAATTCCACTAAAATTACATTTGTATATGGGTAAATATATTCTCTGATAACATCTTTTTTCATAACTCTTGAATTAATATAAATTTTAAGATATAATACAAAAACTTGGAGGGAAAAATCTAAATATTATCCAACTTCCATAGAAGAAAAATTTCACATAAATATCTTAATACATGTAGAAGAAATCTTTGCATTTCAGTTCAGTTCAAGACGTAACCAAGCTATATTATAAAAACTAAATGTTTATTTCTATAAGAAATTCCAAATTAAATAACTCTATTATAGTTGAAACAGGAAAAGCAAACGATAAAGAAAAAGTATATTTAATAAGACAGATTATAGAAAAAACGCGAAACAAAATATTCCGAGAAGCGAGGCTTTGATGAATAATCTTATACAATCAAAGTTCTTATTCTAACAAGTCTTCACTTTTTATACATACGTATATATTTTCTCAGTTAAACACCTTCTTTATTCTATACCACTCTTTCCAGATGAGAACGGGATGCAGAGACTTGGGCTTTAGCTAACCTAGACGCCGAACAGGAAATTCCCTTTTCTCCAGATTTTACTTTTACTTTTTTTTTCACAAAAGAACTTCTCTTTTGAAATAGGGATTTTATCTAAACTCTTTTGAGTAACTGTTTCGGATCTTTACACAGAGGTCAAAGTTGTCTAAAATTCTGAAATATTTGTAATTTTTTTTTTCAAATGTTCAAAAATTTTATCCTTTTGTGATTTTGATATAGAAAACATTTAATTCAAAATCCTTTTTAAAATACTTTAATTTTGCTTTCAGATCAGGAATTCATTAGTGAAAGTAAAAGAAATAAAAAAATTAGCTTCTGTTATATCGTGACTTATTTATTGGTGACCTTTTATCAAAGAATTTAATACTAAAAGTAAAGTTAAAAGTATTATAAGAAAAGCTCAAATTATTAAATTTAGACGAAAGATACAGTTTAATAGGTTTGCAATCACGTGTCATATTTTAACTCCTGGATTTCAATATATTATCCAAATCCTGGATTGGCCCTGGATTAGATTGGTCTATTTACTTACTATTAGCATAGCAAATTGTATAACAAACTGAAAATATAATTAAAATTAATTTAATATTATTTTAATGAAACAAACAAAAATTAATTCATCATAAAAACAATAAAATAGCAATTAAAATGAAATTTTGAAAATAATTTCTTCATTTCGTGTTTCTGTAAATAAGCTTATAAAACACAGCCTGTCCAGCGATTCATCGTTAAAATTCATCGTCTATTTTGCCAAAATTGTCCTACGGAAGAAAATGTACGCCGGATTCATTACTAGTAGGTAGTTATCGTCACCAAATAGAGTATGTTCTTTCCGGTAGTCACTACGTCTCCCTCTCCATTTTCAAAAAGGAGACATTTCTTTTAATTTTGAGGCAGTGTTCAAATCTAATAGACTGCAGCGGCGTATATACCTCTTAGATAACTTAAATTACTTACTTATGAACACTTAATGGTTTTGTATGTATAAATTTGTTCCAGTTATTAACTGAATGTGAATCACCCTCAAGTGTTATCTCATTTGAAATTGAAGATCCAGCTGTAATAGCTGTTGCAATGCAATGGGTCTGAAGTGTCTCAAGTCTCTCCAAGCAGGTCCGCTATTAATTAAAGGCATTTAAATGAAGAAGGAACTGGTGGAGCAAATCTATCTTTGATATGTTGCTTATATTATTGTGTAAGGCTGCAGTGAGCCACTTAGATCTGTGACGTTCTCCCATACTGAAAATGAGAGGTGTATATATATTTTATTTATAGCACTTATAATCGCACAAAATTCTACGTACATATTTCATAAACAAAATATAAATTTTTGAATAATTAAATTTTAGAAAATTTTATGAGAAAATTTTTAAATATAATTCAGAGAAAATTAAATCCTGATATTAGTTATTTTAATCCTGGATTTCTGATTGGAAAAACACTTCGATTCCGGGGCTGGAAAAATGTACGGGGATATCTTCCAAAACTAATTGCCTCTGTCCAAGTTAGCTGACACTGACTTGAGGGTGGAGAAATGCCTGTTTTCTGACCCACTCGCACTGGGGAGAAAGTTACAGAAGAAAACAAGAGAACACATATCAAATTTCACGGTTTAACATACACATCTCCTCGAACCCCTTCAAGGTTCAACACAAGAAAACTGATATTAAACCTATACAGTACCAAAAAGTAACAAGATACATTAAATGTAATACTAAATTCACATTTCGAAAAATTTCAAATTGTACTTAGACAAAAATAAACATGGGATTAGTTATTTAATCCAGGGATCCTGGCTGCAAACCCTATAGTTTAATATGCTATTTTTAAAATAATAGATTATATATAAATTTCGTTTAAGAAACCTTGTAAAATAAATTTTGAAATTAATGCAATTGCAGAAAAGCATCTGAATAATTTCTAATTTAATGTAATATATTTCGAGAACAAAATTTTTGAAAACAAAAACTTTAAAATTTTATTTCACAAAATTGGTTATTAAGTAATTTCAATTTATCCCCTCCTTATTTAAATGAACTTATTTTTCAACTATTTCATTCAATTACCTATGTCCCCACCTCTATCAACTATATATGTTAATAAAATTTTGATCAAAATAGTGTACGGTAGCTTCAAATCTTACAGACCCGAGGATCAATTTTCCAATGAAGATAACTAAATACTCAGGTTGCCTGAAACTTAATCTCGCAGATAACTTCTTAAAATTCCTTTATTGTGAAATTTCATCCTTTAATTACTCAAAGGAAGGGAATGAAATATTCTTTGGAAAGAAAATAATTCTCCAGAATTTTTCTAGACTTCAGTCGGATAAAATTTCATACTTGATTTTATTTTACTTAATGGTAGAATAATGAGTATTATATGCTTAATTAAAATTCTTCAAACCTTTATGGCTTCACTTCAGTAGGGTAAACACCTTCGGGAAATCAGATTTTGAGTTTTGATATTTCTAAAAACCCAACTAGACCTTCCAATGATGTAACATACTTGCCGTCTTTTACTAATTAAAATATGTTAAATGATTTTAAAAATATCCAGCTGTTTAGCCACGCCCCTTTGACAGATAGAAATGTAAACATTGACCTTTATATCTGGGAAGCTTTTCCAAAGCCACTCTGTTTTATTTATTCATACGCACCAACTTTGTAGATGACTGCAAGCGTAACTGTTAGGTTGCTTACCCATTTTGGAGAAAATACACGTTTATCCTGTTTGCATTTGAGATTTAAATATTTAAAATTTCTAAAGTTCACAAATTTTGAACTCTTTAATTTTGTTTTAATATGCCCAGATCGAAAAATATTTAAAACACAAAGGCACAATAAGAAGGGTGGAAATACTCAATCATAGTAACAGTATCAAATACTAAAGAAGTAATGTATATCCTCTGTTGACATTGTATACACATTGACCAAAGGATACATGTGCCAAATAAAGCCTGATTCAGAGCTTTCTCTTATTAAAGGCATTGCACACCATCATGAATTAAAATATTCCTGCATCTAGCTCACTAATGAAGCGTCCATTGTAAAATGTGTAAAGAGGTTTAGGATGATGCAAGCCTTTAAAAGTGTTTGGGCTGAAATCTATCCGAAATTGCCAGTTTGTCCACAAGGATGTAGAATCTCTTTAAATATCCATGAAGGAACGCAAACTGCCACAATAAATCACCAGGCCTAGAGCATGCCACGTGTCCCATTAGAAGAGGCAGAAGCTGGAGAATTGCCTTTATGGCATAACGAATCAGCAACCAATCTACAAGTTGCCTTCCTTAATACGGCAAGCGAATCCCAAATGCTGTAAAACTCTGCTTACGAGGACTCATCCAAAAGGCTGCGAGGGAAGCATTTGTGAAAAATGAAGGTAATAATACATTGTTCAACGGATAGGCGGGATGGCATAGCTACCCATACACACCAACGGTGCAGTTACTGCGACCAGCATTGATACAGGTAAGGTGATAGGCCGCCTAATATTCTTCTGAAAACATTGTATTTGTAAAAATGGGCAATAATAAAACATAATTTTGTCCTGTCGATGAAAACTACAGGTGGATATAAACAGGCTGAAGTACTGGTTGTCTTACAAACATAAAAGTCTGGTTACAGTTGTAGTAGCACGTTCTATATTTAGATATCTTCCCATCCTATTAATTTCCATCTATTTTTGAATAATGTTTGAATCCAGAAAGAACACAAACCCGGAATGAAAGTTTTCATAATTCATTGTTATCACTGGGTCCCAAACAACATGTTGTACTCACGAAGAACACTATTTCAGAGGTGCTTTATAATGCTGTCTGTTCGCTTAGATGGATCATCAAATTAAAACTAGAAACTGGAGTAGATAGAACCTGGAGAATATTCAGTAGCATGAAATTCTCGATGGGGAAGATTGAAATGAAACACATGCTACTTTCTGGATTGATCAAAGAATGTGAAAGATAAATGAAAAAGAAGAATATTAAGGAAAATGGAAGAAAACCGGTTAAGGTGCAGGATCTTTCGAGAGTAATAGATTCTATAAGCCAGCTCTCTGTTTCTATAAATTATATTTTAAATCAGGTGCTTCCTTTCTTATAAATCATTGTGTTCTTATCCTTCTCCGGTGATCCCATGAACCGGAGGGGAACTCCTGTGATTTCCTGATATTCCACATTATCCCTGCGGCATTGACCGAATGAAACCCTGAGGCAACGATCCCCTCAGACGAATAAGCGAAACACGGCTTCGGCCTGGTAAACACTGGTGAGCGTACGTGAAAGAACCCTGACGAACCCATCATCGAGTCCCCGCGCAACCGAGCATTCTTGAACCCAGGGACTGGGACAACCCAGGCGCAACCTCAACTCCATATTAAAAATCAAACGTGCATCTGAACTTTACTAACGAACTGACCTTAAGCTCCTGAAGTGTCCAGGCGCAAAAATAAGACACGGGAATCCACATCCCAAAACGCGTCAATAATGAGCCCTGGTTATTATATTACCAAAGCGCGCAACCCATAACTCCATGTTCTGAAAAACGACAAAAACAATTCTCTCCTTATTTGTCTTCTGGATTGACCTGATTCTGATGCAAAGTAATCGGGGTCTGATAGAGAAACCCTGATCCTGATTGATTCAAGAAACCGAGTTCTATTACGCGACGATATTAAAACCATCCGAACGAAAACCCTCCCGAGAAAACCGTTTGGAGCTTGAACCCGCTGCATTAATCATCCTTATTAAAAAGATCATATTCTCGATCCCAGGGTCCTCCTCCCGATAAACATCCAGTAATTTAAATGAACTGGAGTCCCTTTGATCTTGATTCACATGCCATTACCACGGGTGCAGGTTGACCCGAATGAACCCTGATATCCCCAGATTGATCTTCAATCAGCGCCAGCAGACGCGGTCCGCAACGATGAGGCCGTGAGCAACCCTTTATTAAAAACCGATTTCGATTCTTTCCTGACTCCACAAAGTAACCGATCTTTTAAACCGATGCGCTGCCGATCAACTTTTGAAGCTTTTAACCTCCGTAGACAAAATATCAAACGGTCGCTATCTAACGTAACAATTCACCAACCCTCATTCTGAGTTGTCCTCATCACTAGCAAAACCCACACTAAATCATTAACATCCCAAAACTTAACGTCCTTTCTCCCTGGTCGCGAACGAACCTGTTTCACATTAACTGCGGAATCATCAACCCCATGTTTAAAAACATAAAATCAGTTTTCTTATTAAGTTGTTTTGATACCATTTATGTAATAATTTTAAGAATCTTTTTAATTCTGATACTTTAAGACATTGTGTTTACATGTGAATTTATAAAACACCAATGAAACTTTTCGAAATGTCGTATAATGATGTATTACCAAAGCCATATTTTCATGTATTGACACATTTTCACATGGTATTTATGATGCTTTATAGTCAACTTGGATGACAGTAATGTATCAGAACAGAAAATTCTTCAAAAATTGATGCATAATTTGAGAAAAATGATGCAAATGCTATGAAATATCTCGATAGATTAAAAGTAAAAAATGCTATATATGTATTTTCTGAGAATTCTAAGTAAAAGAAATAAGTAAAAGTCTTAAAAGTTATTGAGAATAAGCTAATATTTAAAAAAATAGTGCAAATACAGATTGTAATTCATAATTTTTTTGATGAAGTGACATTTTATAATAAAAATGCAAATATCTCAAAACGGTGTTTTCAAAAATGCGTGTACCTTTTTCTCAGAACCTATTCAACGGAAGCACTTGCAATCTTCACTGAATATTACTGATATCTAACTATATATACTGAAGTGAGCTTTTATTAATATTCCATAACATTTTTGTAAAAGTCAGTTATCATGGAAAAAAATGACATTTTTCAAAAAATTCATAGTGATACTGTTGCGATGAATGTTTTTGAAAAACTAAACAATATATTTGAAAAAGCTTTTGATCAATTTAAATAAAAAAGTCTAATTAATATGCAGAAAAAATTTAAGTCTGTACATTTAATAATTTCTGAGACAAAAGGTACATAAAAACGCTCAATTTAACATTGTCGGTATAGGGGGTACCGACTATTCTTAATCAAGTTTATCATCATTAAACAATATTTTAATAATTCTTATTCATTCTTAAAAATTATTATGTCCTTAAAATTCTATGACTTTTGAACCGAAAAAATTTCTTATTGAAAGTTGATTTTTTATATTTTTCAATAGAGAAAATCAGATTGATAAGAGTGGATACGAGTGGAAATTAAAAACCTCATTACGATATATTTTTGTTTCTGTGTATGTGTATTGTTTATTAAGTTTATGCTTTTCATAAGACATTTTTTTAGTATTAAAATAAAAAAATTGTTATATTTTTAGGGCGAAAAAGCGACAAAATTAATCTGTTTTTATAGTTGATTTTATCGAAAACATCTCTCTCTCTCTGGACCTAGAAATCTACTATCTTTCTCTCTCTTCCCTTCTTTCTCTTCTCTCTTCTCTCTCTCTTCTTTCTTCTCTCTTTCTCTTATGTTTTTATTCTAACGACTCACAAATTAAGTGGCTTATTAAAGAGATTTTAGAATGTCGTCAACCCCTTAGAAATGGATAATGGTTTTATATATTTTGTTTCAACAAGGTTGATATGAGAATTAATTCGTAGAATAATATCTTCATTGAAATATTACACTATTTTATGTCTTTAAGTACACATGGTATGATTTACACAAATTTTTTAATTTAATGATTTTCTTAATTTTTTTGATTGCCTCCTATGTGTATGTATGATGTAAAATAGATTTTGGGCTCAAAGTTTCATAAAAAGCTAACCATTTAATTTTTCAAGAGAAAAACTTGATACTTTGAAGTGATTTTAAAATGCTACTCTTCCTACAAAAATTGACGTACATAAATAAAACTTGATTTACAAATACATCAAACTATTGATAGCAAACGTTGGTATGGGTTTTGCGATAACATGATTGGTATTTGAAAAATACTGTTTTTATGACTGCTTATTGAAAATTCCTTAAAAATTGTGTAAATTATAAATTCAATTTTTTAAAAAAAAATAAGTATTGCTTTGATTGAAAAATGCATACCAACTTTTGTTCCATGTACTATTAGCAACAAATGAAAAAAATTTCTAAGTATTAGGCACAATAGAAAAAAAAAACTTAGAATTTTAAATGAATACAAATTAGTTATTTTATCTTTCTGAGATAAATCAGTTTAAAGTTTTGATTTGCGATTGGGATATACATAAAAACAAACGTAAAACTTATCACAAATCTGCGTTTTTTAAACTAGGAGCTTCCAAATTTTATGTGTTCGTAGATAAGTACATAAAAATAATTTAGGCTAAACAAATTAGACTTGATTTGTTGACCGATTTTTGTCAATTGAATCGTACCGTGATCCCTTACTGAGTCGTCCCTTAATTTCTTTGCAATACTTAAATGTCTGTTGTGAATTATTTTAATTACAGAAGATTTAAAAGTGTACTGCATTGGCTAATGTTTTGAAAGATAAAATATCCGGTGTTATTTTAGATATTAATTTACAAGTCACTAAATTGTTTTAAGCAACATTATGGTATATTTTTATTAACGCAAATTAGTCAACCAAAGCAAAGCATTTTTTTATATTTAAAATTAATTTTTTAGACTAAAATTATATAAATATTACCGAATTGGTGTGTGCGTGGGATTTCGAACTACTCTTAGACAACAATTATAGCACCTGAATTCAGAGAGAAAAAGATAAACTTCTACGACACACATGAAAGCTAAATTTACCTTGCAGCGGCCCTTAATATTCTTCATCTTAGTTTTAGAAGAAACCAAAACATAGTACGAATATGAGAACACCGAACAACAACGTCCCGTCTCGCAATAATTTTATACAGTCATATATTGCGAAATAGTTGTTTTAATTGGCTGATGATAGGGTTTTCATGTTTAGGAACGTTTCCAGTTGCCAGTTTCATCGGATTTTAAAAATTCCTACAGCACCAATGCGAAACTTACGATGATAAAATCGTGAAGTGCTATTCGATACTTGTTCCTTAAACTTCCATCTTACGCCATGTTTATTAGCAGTCTAAAATTTCGAGATAATCATTTTCATGTACGTACATGATTTTCTGTTGAGTAGTTCTCAGAATAATAATTTTATTTCGCTATCGACAGGGCAAGTCTTCTCTATAGAACTGATTAAACAATATAGTATACAAGGAAAATTCTTGAAGATACAAAAAGTACAGAAAAAGTACCACAAAAATAAAGAAAATGTATCACAAAAGATAAACCATTTATCAACGGCTAAAATGTAAGAAATTTGTTACTGATTTTAAGTTATCCCAGATTCTAACAGGACATGGACATTCTAAGAGCTATTTGTCTAGGTTTAATTTAATTGGTAGTGATACTTGTTCCAGTGGTATGTTGCCGAAACTGCGGAGCATGTATTGTTGAATTGTAACCTGTATTTTTGCAAAAGAGAAAATTTTAAAAAAGAGTTGAAATGTTTAGGTATATCCTGGTCAAATGTTTTGCCTTTGTTGGTCAATTGTACTGAAAGCCTTAATGTCTTAAGAAAATTTGTTTACTGTATAGAATTTTAAACTTTTATTGGTACCTTCTCTTCCTTATATTTTTTTGTATTTTCTCCTTTCCTTTTTATTTTACATTTTTATCTTATCATGTATTTTTAATTTTGTTTTAAATTATATAATTGTGTTACCACTTACATCTATAAGCCTCATGTTATGCAATGTGGAGCTTGAGGAGTTTTGAAAATAAATTAATAATGAAAAAAGATAAAGTGATGACTTTATGTTGATTACTCAATATATCAATCAAATTAAAATTTACAAATGGTTTATAAATACCAAAATTTTGCATAATTACAAAGAAATTAAGAAAAATATTGTTGTCAAGATACTAGAAAAATATTGCAATACGCCATGTGCGTTGTTTTCCCCTTAGCAACACTCCCTTATGGGAAAATTGAGTTTTACAGGCAATGTTCGCTTCTCAGCATGAACTTGAAAAATAAGATAATGGCAAGACAAAGAAATGTGACCAGGGTTATCAGAATTGGTGGATTTTTTGGTGACAAATTTGGCAAAAAATACGGCATTAACAAAGAATCATCAAGAAGGCTCTAGGATCGATCCTTCTAAAAATTTCCATGAAGTCAAAATTTTTGGATCTTTGAAAGAAAGGTCGAGTTTGTGCAGAAGTGAGTTCAATCAAGATCAGAATTTGCTTGTGCGTTGACTGCATTAAGAGAGACAGACTTTATTTGTCTGAGTTCCTGCAAGTGGAATTGTTATAGAGAGCCGTTTCTGGAATGTCGTAAAACTTGTTTAAACGAACACGCTTTGCACTTTTGTAAAGACTATGTTATAATATTTCCTTGAGTACATACGTTAATATGTCTTCGAGTAGTCATTTGTTCGTCTTTGTCTATTTATAAATCTGTTATTGTTCAAATAATTGGAGTCATTGGCTGCTTTTTCCCCATGCAAAGTTACAACAATATAAAATATACAAATATTTCAATGACCTTAAAATAGTTTTTAATAATTCATTATACGGAATTATTCACACACAGCGTGAATTTTCGCCTTTTATTTTTCAAATGTTGACAACGGATGACGGAAGTTCATATTATTTACAGAGACACCAAACATCACAGAATATATTATTCATTTTTGGTACATTATTTTTTTTAAATAGGACTTAACGTGACATAACGGGAATTCAGGCTATATACTTTTCCCTGCATATCGTCTTCAATGTGTTCAAAACGAAATTTATCACAGGATAAAATTTTTCTATGCATTTGAAAGTCGTGCATTATCTTTTTAATTTTTTTTCACCATTTTTTGGTTATATTATATAACAACATTTTTGTTTTCTATGAGATGAATAACAAGTTTCGAGGGGATAAAATATTTAAAATAAGAAAATATGCTATCGATTTCAAAGTCAAAATTATTTTTAGAGTTCTTTTCATTTAAATCTGTCTTCGCATAACGGTGCAGAATACGACCCGAATTCCGAATATTTTTTCAGATATATAAAGGTATTCCAATGTTGATACTACATCCTGGTTTCGCTATCCTACAGAGAGCACCATATTCTATTCCTCTACTTATCTTTATGAGTTGATTCACTTTTTCTGGTACAAAATTTTTTTCGCCTTTTTCACTTATACCTTAATGCTAAATAAGTTATCCTTTTTACACGTTAAAAGGAAATACTTATACAATATTCGGAAATTTCAAATACGCAGTATTGTGTATAAACGTATGTTACAATGTTGCAAATTTTCATGAAAATTGAGGGATTTTTTTCTGTTTGAAAAAGTGTTCCGCGTTTGATTGTCTCTCATACATTTGGCAAAAACAGCCTTAAATTCCAAAACTTAAAAAAATTATCAAATTACTTATTTTTTAAATTTATCCAGAAACGAAAAAAATTTTGAACTTTGACGAAAAGGCCTGTAGAGAAAAAAGTTCACTCTTTCCGCAAGTTTGACTTCATGTAAATATTTTGAATGGATAAGAAAGAATATAAATATACATAAATGTAAATATAAAGTAATGGATATTCACCTGAATATCACAATCGTCATGAACAGAGATGCATGCAGTAGCGCACACAAAAAATTTTCAATGGAGGGGGGGGGGGGGTCCAGGGTTGAAAGTCTCCCAATGTCGTATCATACCTCAAGACAACGCCAATTGATTCTTCTGATTTTGTCGATTTTATCAACAAAAACAGTAAAAATAAATTATTGAACTAATAATTAGCATTAATTATAAAATAAATATTAATTACAAGTACTTAATTAAATTTTACGTTATGTATATATATAAAGGATTATCACCAATCAAAAAAAAATGCAAGGGCTTTTGGGGGGGGGGTCCAGTACCGAGGACCCCCTTGTGTGCGCCACTGGATGCATGCATTGCAATGTTGCAAATTTTATTAAAAAAATGAGGCTATTTTTCTGTCTGAAAATGTGCTCCTCGTATAGTTCAGGCTTTCTTATATTTGACAAACAAAGCTTTATATAAAAAATGAATTCATTAAATATAAAGAAACTATAAAGTGTATATTTAAACAATTAAAGGCAATATAAATATCACATCAAGGATTTATTCGAAAAATTATTTTTTGCAACCAAAAATTGTTGGATATCAGGTATTAAACACATTAATTAAATGGTTAAATAATTCACCACACACGTTAGGCAAACAAACTATGATACAAATAAAAAACCTATTGTGTTTCTTTTAAATGATACAAAATCCTCAAAGTGTCTGGCGTTCATCCGATTAAGTATCACATAAATTTGCAACAAATTATTTGTATGGCATCCTTAGACGATCGTAAATAGACTTCGCTTTTTAAACTACAAGCCAGGTGGAATAATTGCCTTAACACGATAAGTAATTTTTCCTCCTTCGCGGCTCATTGCGTTCTGATCAATAAACTCTTACACACCCCCAGAACGCCCCCTAGTCTGCACCTCCCCCCCCCCCCACAAGTGTTTTCGAACAAACGAAACTGAAGAAAAACGGATTTATTCTTTCTTCCATAAACTCTCCGTTCGAGAAAGAACATTTTACCTTTTCAGCTGCTAAAACGATTTTGGTTTTATCAAACCAAACATTTATTTTCTTCTCGAGTTATTTTTTTTATTTTGTTTCATCGTCTGCTTGTTTTTATTTTATTTCCGATGGTGGAAGTTTAATTGCGAGATTCTTCTCTTCTCTTTTTCTAATAAAATGAAGCTATTTTGACCGAATTTGCGGTTAACAAAAAGAAACAGAGGAAAAGATTTTATTTGTTTAATTCCCCCCCCCCTCCCTCCCTTCTTTTTCGCGTGTTGTGTCTTGCCGCCAGACAAAAGAGTTGTTGAAAGTAGAATCGACAATGGAACGACTGAAATGACGGTTGCAGTTATTTCCACGCCCTCGCAGACAGATGTACCGTTTTAGATACTCAATTATTTCATTAGTGTTCTTTTTTTTTTGTAATACACGCAGTAAAACGGAAGTAGCAATTATCTCAGATTTTATATTGATTTAATTATGACAAATTAAATAATCGCAGTTGTAATCGAGACGAGTAGGGAAAAAATCTGAATTGCTGAAATTACAGCGAATAAAAGCTTGTACTTATATATATCTTTTACACGGCAGAGCGTCGTAATTTATCGAGTATTTGAACAAAAGATCATATTTTAAAGATATATCCTGTTTTTTTTTTATCTGGAATAAGCTACCAAAAATGGGGGGAAATGAAAACGACGGGAAACAAAACCAGGTAAAATAACAAGTAATATAACCAAATATTAACACTTATGCATTAGAATACTACTTTGCAATAACTGAACATATTCAAACTTCTGAAGACATCGGACAATAAAGTACACAAATAGCCTATATCATCACGTAAAAGTTATACAATATGCAATTACAGTTGTCAACCGTATTAATGAAGGTCTTTTAATGTGTGTGATTATATGGTAATACAGTTACGATTATCAGTTAGAAAGTGGAATGTTATATGAGAAAATTCAATTCCAGTGCCGGTTTAGGCTCATTTCGGGCCCTAGGCGCAGAAGACTGGCGGATCGAAATTGAGAGCCAGAAAATCTGGATAAGTCCAGCTTATCAGGGCCTCTTCCGGGCTCCAGGACCCTGGGCGCCCGCCAAGAAGCACCCAATAGATAAACCGGCACTGTTCAGTTCAGAAAGTACTCGAACATTCAGTATTTCGCTATCTCGTGTTAATAATGGGGCTTTCATTAGTACTTCGTAATAGTTACCACCTTCCTTCACGGGCAAAGCAATGGCTCAATACAACTGCTTAATGAACTGTGACGAACGATGCTTAAGAAAAATCGTGTTTCCTATACGACCGCTGAAGATTAAAAGTGTCCTATAAGAAAGACATTGCATTAATCAATATCTACATTTAATAGAAGACTTGTGGAGTGAAATCAGTGGTGTGAAATTTGACCCTTGAAGATCAAAGGAAGTGTCCTGTACCTTAAGACATTCCATGAAAAATCTACATTGAAGATGTGTAACATGAAATCAGTGATTTAAAATTTGACGCGCTGGTGGGGTTTGACAGAAGATAAAAAGTGTCTCATACGGGAGACAAAATATATTCACATTTTATAAAATTCTCTAAGTGAAATCAGTGATGTGAAATATGACGGGATAGTAGGATTTGACCCCTGAAGATCAAAAGAAGTGTTTTTACTATCAGCATTCTCTCTAGAATTAAACACATTCATAGAATACTAAAAAGCCTAGTTTTGTCCAATGTGTGAGTCACGGTTCTAATTTCATTTAAATTTTGAATTGTCTCATTTTTGGATGCGGTGAAAACTTTTAAAAGCCATGTGGATCCAATACATATCAATATAACAGGCACTATACAAGTTTGTAGTGCCTAAATTAATGGATGGTGTTGGGTGTATTCAAGGAACACGGACATCTTATGATGACCCATTCACTGGGAATCAAGTATAATTTGTATTGTCTTACACATCTAAATTTTAAAAACACCTCTGTTGATTCCTTTTATCACATCCTCAGGTGACCACACGTTTCATAATTTTGCTGTGATTTTTTTTCCTAAATTGATCTTACATCGCCTTGTTAATCGCAGGCACAAATTAAGAAAAATCTTTTCTGGTTTAGTTAAAATTAACGTATTTCGAGTCAGTTTAAGAAGATGATCCAAACCTTGACTCTAAAAAAAATACTTTCTTCCTGAGGCAAATTATTTCAAAAGATAATACATTTACTTAAGATTCCAAAAATTTACAACACTTGCTACTTTTCTTTCTGAAATCGAAAGGCGCAAAATGATTGATGAAGTATTGAAAGAAAGAAATGTAGCTAGAGAGTAATACTCATGACTCATCAAGCGATCATTTTTAAAAAGATGCAGAGCTTGCATTCATGCTGAAACATAAATCGAGTAAAGAGTGCAAAATACACAAAAATCTTAAAAAATACTACTTTGAAATTAAAAAAGAAATGTAAGAATGCGAATCAATTAAACCAACGGCCGGCAAATTTTTGGGAGAAGAGAGCCAAACTGTAAACAAAACAAATCTAAGGTATCAAAGAGTCATTTATATGCATGCAAGTGCACATCTGGGAAGGATTCGTCAGAGGTTGCGATCAGGACTGTCTTGTTTTAAATCATAATTAATGTAACGTTAAAATAAAAATATACATAGACTAACATATTTACCATTCTTTCAAAAACTAAGAGTTATCGAAGATATTTTTTTTATTTCTGTTGCTTTATGCAAAAATAACCATTGTCAAAATATAATGTATGTGTGTGTGCTAGGGATTAAAATTCCAAGCTTCCTGAAAAATTCCTTGCATATAGTAATTCCTTGCTTGCTCTTTTATAATAGTATAAGTAAGTACTCTATATAAGTAAGTTAAAGCCTCTTTTTTTATCAAGCATGTTACAAAATCTGAAATACTTTTGACACTTTTGTTGGGGGCTTCATTGTATATCCTGTACATTCATAAGCACTCCCGAAATCTCAAGAAAACAAGTAAGCATTGCTGGAAATCACATTGTGGTGAATCTTCCCATGGCGGCATTTTTTACCAATACATTGTACTTAAACCGATTTAGAACTAACTCTGATATTTTCAAAGATTGTCAATAAATTTTGTTAATCAAAAACAATTTAATACAATGTAAGTAACTGTGTAAGCTAGCTACATAAATATTTAAAGGTATATGCAAATGCAGGTAAATGTTTTCAAGTGATAGTTATTAAAAAAAGATAAAGGGAAACAAGAATTTTTAGTAGACATAAATATTTTTAAATAAACATAGACAAAATAGTCTGAAGAGTCGCAAACATCTATGCAAAGATAAATAATATTACGTTTACTAAAAAAAGTTTATGAGTGAGGACAGTGTACGTGTACTAGTGCTTCTCAAACCTTCAATATTTGCGATCCAATATTCAACCATTATTTTCATCACCCCCTCCATACAGTAACAATGTACTGAGTTCAGTTAAACTATACTTTTATGCCAAAGCTAGAATGCGGCTTAAACCTCTTAAGCGCCACCGGCGTATATAAACGTTTCACTCAGCCAAAGCGTTATTTTTCCCGTACGTATATATACGTCTTTCCGAAGGACGATCTTTTCTGTGTACTGCTATCCATTTATTAGCAAGGCTATGGAATGCAATAAGAAGACATCGACAGTGTGTCCGCTGGCATTGGGAACGAAATGCGTAACTTTTCATCGGCAGTTAAGAGATTAATTATAAATCGAACAAATTATCAAGATAAGTATTAATTTTTGTATATAATTTTATATATAGCAAGACCATAGGTTCACTGGTAATTATTAAACTTGTTCTTAACTTAGTATTGTTAATTATCAAATACATTGTGTATTGATATATTACTAAGTATATTATATCAGTGTAAACGTGTATTTTGTTTTTTATTCAGAATGTATTTTGTTTACTTTCAGTAAATTAATAATTTTTTAAATAATTTTTTGTTTTAGACTTTTCTATGTGCTCTGGCCTCCCTCGTAATCACGCCCCCCAAGAGGGGTGCACCCCACAATTTGAGAAACGATGACGTATACACTGTATACATGACAGCTAATTTCAAATATTTTATTCATGGATTAGAATTAAATCACAATATATCGATTTACAAAATGTGTAGTTCAAAAAAAATTGGTCGCTTTAATTTTTAAAAATTCAGCTTTTGTTTCTGAAGCAAATTTGTACACTTCAAAAATTTTCAGGAAATACATTTTTCAAATATAATTAATAACAAACAAATATATATATATATATATATTCGACACTTTTCTATTCATTACTATAATCATCCCCGATAGGATTTCATTTATTAACAAGATAGGAAAAAATATTTATACAAGGCTCGGGCAAATTATTTCGCAAGGTATTAAGAATGTCACGTCTCTACTGCCCATCAAAATATATACCGTTTCTTAAAGGGACGTTGAGTAGACAGTGAAAACTGACAAACGACGTTGCAGAAAGACATCCATTGAAAGAGAAACAGAAGAAATAATCAGAAAGGGAGATAGATAACTTTTTGTGCCGTGTTTCAAGAGGCATTAAATGGAGGTTAGTCCGTTGAAGGGGGACGCTGGTCACGTCTCGACAAAGTGTGATCTCGGTTTTAAACTCGCGTTAGAAAAACCGGCTGACCAAGGGGAAAAGTAGATCCTCGAGACTTAAGTGTTTTCACAATAGCGTCACGATGGCTCTTGGGTTTTCATTTTATTGGGATGGAGACCGGGAACAGATGAAATCGAGAATCTTTCCGAGAGGTATTCCCTTTTATATATCCGCATTATTAAAAGAAAAAAAAATCGCGTTAATAAATATTTAGTCATTTGATTTTACAGAGAGATATTTCACGAGAATTTTAAGTAGTTTAATTAATGTTTTACTATATTAAGGGAAAACACATCGTGCAATTGGCTACATTGAGAATACATTGGTGGTATGTATTGGGCATTGTAAGAATGAATGATGAATTAAATTAAATTAAAAATGAATGATGTTGATTGTCCTTTTTTCCAATTAGAGTAGTGGTCGCTAATCTTTAGAACTTCATGAATTACGAAATGTATAATTTTACCCCACTAATATGATTGACCACTATATGGCGGATCACACTAATATGATTGATCACTATATGACGGACCACACTAATATGGGTATTTACGCAATATGTTACTACCTGTTGGCGACAATACATGAAACGAAGCACATGACTGCCAATTCAGCGCATACGATGTGGCCGCGGTAGCCAAGTGGTCCAGGCATCGGATCGTGGCCGGCATGTCATGAGTTCGATCCCAGTACCACTGAAGACCCGTCGTGTAGGGGAGCGATGCACGTAAAATCTGTCGAGAGCTCAAACGTCCCCCCGTTGGTGTGGTGTGGTAGTTAGGAAAGGGGGGTGCCAGCTCAGGTGATGTCCGCGTCACTTGACCATGGTTCAAAATTACGCGGACCGTCCCCAAAAGCCCTCGTGTAGCTGAACAGTGGGACGTTAATATTCACTCACTCACTCAGCGCATACGACACGTACGAAATTGGGGTTGCCAACTTGGCGAGTTACCTTGAAAGTTGGTGATTGTTGCGATAACACGTAAGTACCCTAATATGATTGACCACTATACGGTGGATCACTAATATGATTGACTACTAAAACTATATTGTCACTTATTTACGTCTCTATTTACATTTCTATATCACTAAAGAAGAAGCCTCACACGAAAAACAAGAACAAACCGGCAACTCAAAGTCGTACCAACAAACAGAAGTCTTATGCCACCAATTTGCAATGGTTGCCACCTTTCATTTTCAAATGTTGCTAGATACACCCGAAGAGTAACTAAATAATCAGTAAAAGTATAGCTAATTATTTTAAAGCAAGTATAATCCATATTACATAATACATTTTGTTACTCTTCATTTTTTAAATTGGATCTTCATACCAGAAATATAATTTTTTTTTCTAAATCAATTACTACTTCGTTAGAAAAACGTACTGGTGCCATATGTTGAAGATAATTGTAACTTCGTCAGAAATATAACAATGAATAAATTTAAAATTAAAAGATAAAATTTAACTAACGAATATTTTTAAAAAAAACTGTATTAACATCAAGTATTCTCCACTACAAGTTTAAAAAATGTATTTGAATTTGAATGGATGAAAGAAAATATTTTATTAACGATTGAAAATTTGAACAATATATTGTATATAAATAGAAAGAGAGTGAACTATATAATACTAGGAATTGAATAAATAAATAAATATATATATATATAATGTCTCCATTTTTCTGGGAACTATCAAAATTTTTTCGCTGATTACCCCTTAGGTGGTTTAAAGGTACATGACGAGAAGTTCAACCGTACCGTTAATTATGACCCTAGAATTGCCGTATTGTAATAACAATACAGCAATTACTAAACGTCGAAGCATATTATCGTGATGAAGTATTTCTTTTTGTTATTCGTACATTTCGAGCCAATTTTTCTCACTTTTCCCAGCAAACAGTTTAAATATTAGCTTACATTTTAACACTTTATGCTACACCTGATGATACGAATTTAAAACTAATTTTGAACCTTTATTCCTTTCAAATTTTTTGACCGAGACTTATAATTGTTCTCACAAACTCGATTAACCAAGCCATGTATTTTTCCAATATTGTTCAACTTAGGTTCTTACACATCATTAATTCTTTGTTGGATACCAACATTCAGCACGTTTTAACAATAAAATACTTTATTAAACAATAGATTGATATCAGAAACTAATTTTCATTCCAAATGTGACAAGTAAAAAGTCATTTCTGGAATTTTTCATCACGCACCATACATCGTTAAAATTTAATATTAACGAAAGAGTTTAAAATAAAATATTTCAGCATTTCTGATTTTATAATGAAAGGAACACAATGCGAAATGCATTTACGGAAGTAACTTAATTAACCTTTTAAAACGTTGAAGAAAGTCAGGAGTTGTGAACCATGAAATAGAAAACAACTCAATGAAATCTGATTTGTGCAGCGAATTGTTAAGCGTAAATGTCAAGAATTTAATCGTTCCATTTGGAATGGATAAATGTAACGCGAATTAAAAGTAATTTAATTAACACATCTCAATCGGCCGAAGGAAGGTTTTAGTTTGTAAAGGATAAAATTGAGAATCATTTGATGGAATTTGATTAGTATCGAAACTAAGAGAGAAGGAAACGGCGTCAACAAATATTTAGTGTTTTAAATTGTTTAAATACTGCTTAAAAGAGAATTGTTAGCGGAAAAGAATCCGATGAGAGGAGGTAAGGTAATTTCATTAATTGGTATTGATAATGACAGCGTGAGGAATTCCATGAATAAAAAAGAATTCTTTGAATAATTCCTTTTTATATCAAACACAAATGAATTAAAAATGATTGTGTTTAACTTAAACTCGGCTATTTATAAATTCAAGAAAAAATTATGATAGTTTAAAGTAGGTAAATTAATTTGCATTGAGAACCAAAAAAAAGTTATTTTCAATGGATTTTCTTTTTTTAACTGAATAAAAGAGATCTAGTAATAGTTAAAGAGTTTAAAAAATGAAACGAACTTGTTCGAATTTCTATTTAAGTTAAAGTTATCAGTCTATTCATTGAATTCTAAAAGTAGTTTGATTAAGTAACATAAAAATTGAATCAAATTTTCAACGAAAAAATATTTAAACAGAATAATAGGATTTTAAACAGAAGGGAAAGAATTATATATATCAGAAAAGAAGACTTATAATTGGCTGAAATGAGATTTATCTAAAGTGCAGTGTAAGGTTTAAACAAATACTTCATTTATATACAAATTTTAGCAAATTAAAATGAGTAATACCACTTTTGCATGACACATTATGTTTAACAACACTTAAAAAAGGGTTTAACTTGAACTAATTTGATTAAAAGTGAAAAATATTTCCCATCACTCTTTCTTACACACTCTCCCTCACGCAATACTCTCTCATGCACATACTCTCTCTTATGCACACTCACGCACTCTCTCACTTTCTCTCACACACTCTTTCTCTCTTTTCTCTCTCTCCCACACACATATTTATTTTACTTATTTATTACCTAAGCTTTTACAAAAGAAACTTTATACAATTTTTTTTCAAAAAAAAGTTTAGTAAAATTAAAAAAAAAATAGTTAAAGCAAATAAGAAAAAGTCTCAAAAAAATATGCCATACAATTTTACCCCAAAGTTAATTAAAACTGATTAGGAAATAATATACAAATTCAACTAAGATAAAAATAAAAATAATAATAAACTTTATATTAACGTATACAAACTTTATAATAATGAGATATAATTACGCCTTTTTACGGCGATATTTTACACAAATTAATTAAAATTATCACAAATAAAATTACTAATATTCCTTTAGTTAGATACCATTGGACTTAAGATAGGAATTAAATTCGATCATTTTGCTCCACTCAAATAATCGTTAATATATTTTTATTCGCCATTTAATTTTACAGAATAATGTTATTTTCTTACAAACTGCTATTGTAACAAAAAGTACTTATTAACTTACAATGCGCGTTTAGATTTTTTCCTTGCTAAGTACCATCGCCATTTAAAGCTGACTGCACAGTTAATGAATTGTGTAATTAATACATATAAATATTTCTAGAGAATTACGGATTAATCAGAATTTTTAAATGTATTTCATTAAAGGATTTCAAATGGTATTTTAAAGCTATGGATCAAAGATTCCCAAAGTGGTTTCTATGGAACTCTTGGGGTCCTTGGGATTGTTGTAGGGTTCCAGGGCAAATTAACCCAAGAGTGGTCACACGGGGTACAGAGTCACCCCAGGCCCAAGAAATGTTTTAATTCTGGGGAAACTGTTAGTTAATAATAACCTTATTAGTATCCTCCTATTTGACAGTCTTCATGAGAACTAAAATGTATTTGTCGCATATATCCCTCTTTTTGGGAAGGGTAAACGTTTATTTACAATTTTAAAGTATTAGAGTCGACTGACTTCCCAGCGTGCCACTTTTGTTCCAAATATTTTCTATGAATAGGCTACATTTTCCTCCTGTGAACGACATTTGATTGCTGTGTTGTACGACTCAATATGGTTAATAAATGTAAATGAATAAAATATAAAAAATAAATGGGTATGCGGTCTCTATTGGATTACGTTGAAACTTCGGAAAAAGAAATTGACCAACCAAGTGAAGAACCTGATGAAATAATGGAGATTAATCACTATATGGAAAATAAATTTGAGAAAAAAGATGGATATGAAACGTTTGAATCGAAATGAAGATTTTCACAAATGCTACCTTAAGAACTTCATCAAAAAGGACATGAAGCCACAAGTGAACCACAAGACACATTGCGCCACGTCAAAAAGGCATAAGCAAGAAAAAGTTCAGGGTGCTATTTGTGAATCATGAGAACAATAAAAACTACAAACAAAACAATAAAAACTACTTTAACTACTTTAACAAATATGAGTTTTGCCTACAAGTACCATTTCTGTAATATTAGTGAAAAGTGTATGTGATTTGTGTCCTTTATTAAAATCACACACATTTTTTTGAAACATTTTAGTTCAGTTTGATTGGATTTTTTTTCTCAAACTAAGATATAAAATTTGAACATAGTTAAGTATACTTTCTCTCTTAATTAAATTATTTTCTGGGATTTTGATTTTATCGTGTATAAAATAATTGTAAAAAAATGGAAGGGGGTGACTCAGTCACCCCGAGTGACCACTAACGTTAATATCGAGCACCCGGTTGCTCCTGGGTTAAATTAATTTGTGGATGAGTGTACGTTGAGGATTGGGATCTGCAAAGGATTTTATATAAAGTGAAACATTTGCGACCCATTTATTCGCATTCTTTATGAAAGTTAGCATAAATGAATAATAATTTTTACGAGTTGAAAAAATTAAAGTAAAAATAAAAAATTTTTTAGAATAAAACAATACAAAAATTCACATAGAATACAAGTAAGGACAACTATAGCATGGTGCAAGTCAAGCCGATCGTAGATACTGTCGTTTACGCAGATTTAAATATGAACGGAATCTCGCCGTTACAACAGCGTTTTTCAAACTGTGGAGCGCGTGAAAACCTAACGAAGGGGACGCCAGCATATTGGAAAGTTGAAAATAAAAGATTATTTAAAAAAAATTATTAATTTACTGAAGTAAGCAAACAAAATACATTCTGACACAAAAAAAATATAAATTAATGTTTACACTGATATAATACACTTATAACCGTATCAGTACTGCACAATGAATTTTATAATTAATTTAACAATACTAAGTTAACTAACAAGTTTAATAATTACCAGTGATCCCGTGGGCTTGCCATATACAAAATTATATCCAAAAATTATCACTTATCTTGATCTTTTCCATGGTTTATAAATAATCCTTTAACTGTCGATTAAAAGTTACGCGATTCGCCTCCGTTTTTCAACGTAGGCGCGCGTATGTGATGCATGGGGGAGGGGGGAGAAAAGGAATAAATAAGGAAATCCTCTGATATAAGTAAATCGTTCGCAAATACTGTCAAGGTCATTTTGCTGCATTCCAAAGCCTTCGGAATAATTTTATGGATAGCAATGCAGAGAAAAGATCGAACTTCGGATCGGAAAAACGTATATATACGTCCAGGGCCTTTAACTCACCGGTTGAGTGACACGTATATATACGCCGGTGGCAGTGAAGAAATTAAAGTAGTAATGTAGCTTTAACGTCAAAGTATAGTAGTATTGAGCGCAATGCATTGTTATTTGTATGGAGGGGTGGTGAGGAAAATTATGATCGAATATTGGGTCGCAAATATTGAAAGTTTGAGAAACACTGTGTTACACACAATAACTTGTCTAAATGGCAGATAAAAAGAGACGCGCATCCAATCAGCAGCTTAGTTTTATTTTGTGCATGTTCCTGATATATAAAGTAAATGCAATACAGTTAGTTTCGAAAAGAAAGCAGTATTATTCTTTGTATTGTGACGAGAAGATAGAGTAAGTTACGTAAATTTTTGAATATAATTGATATATTTTGCTATTGTTTCACACGGTAAAATCGGATATCATTCCATTTACATTCGACCACTCGCCAAAGGGTAATAATGTATCGCAACTAAAAGCTAAAAATTTTAAGCTAAAATATGACAAAGAAGTCCAAAAACTAAACACACACAGGCAAAAATTACACACTTGAAACTATAAGAAACGGAAACGCAAAAGTCTAGAGCTGCGATTCTCAACCTTTTTTTTCTCTTCTTGCAGCAATATACTTTTAACAATTTTAAAATTTGGTGGCACACTAATAACAAAATAAGTTTAAGGAATTTCACTTATCTGTAATACACTTCCATCTATCCACAAAATAATACGTTAAATACATTATCTGGCCAAAAGTATCCGGACACCCAGTGGTATGGACTTATTATCCTGAGGCACATATTAATATGATGTTGGTCCTCCTTTTGCATGGATGACAGCCTGCACACGTTTGGGAAGACTTTCCACCAATTTTTGATAGGTGACCATAGGAAGGCGTCCATCACAGCTGAAGTGAGTGCTTGCAGTGAGGATGGTCGATTTGGCTGGCTACGTAATCTGCGCTCTAATTCGTCCCAAAGGTGTTCTATGGGATTTAGATCGGGGCTCTGAGAAAGCCAGCTCAGTTTTTGAACACCCATTTCGTCAAACCACGTCTGTGCAAGCTCGGTGTGTGAATGAAGCAGTCATCCTGCTGGAAGAGAAATGGGTCTTCCCCGAAATATTGTCATAGAGTTGGGAGTGCAGCATTGTCCAGAATGTCCACATACATCTCAGAGTTCATATTTCCGATCACAGGAACTAACGGACCCAGGCCAAACCACGAGAAACACCCTCACACCATTATGCTTCCACCACCAAACATAACAGTCGTCACAATGCAGTCACTAAAGAAACGTTCGCCGGGCATCCGCCAAACCCAGACGCGTCCATCCGACTGCCAGACTGTAAAGTGAGATTCATCACTCTAAAGAACAGTTTTCCACATGTCCACAGTCCAATGACGGTGAGCTCTACACCATTGCAATCGATGCTTCGCATTCTGTGGAGTGATGTTTGGCTTGTGAGCGGCTGCACGACCATGGAATCCCAAGTTTTTGAACTCTGGATGGACTGTCATGCTGCTAACACTAATTTCTGATGAACCTTGGAGCTCCTGAGAAATTTCCATCAACGAGGACTTGTGATTTTGTTTCACTACCCTTTTCAGAGTTCTGCGGCTACGTTCACCAAGTATTTTTGGCCTACCGGCTCGTTTTTCTGCCGTTTCACTCTGCCTCGACGTTTCCACTTCACAATTACATCCCTCACAATGGATTTAGGCTTCTGTAGAATGTCCTCAATCTCACGAACTGATTTCCCACAAAGGTGGCATCCCACTATACTGCTACGATTGAACTCACTAAGCTCCTTTGACTTACTCATTGCCTCACAAAAGCATAAATACAATCTGACAAACCACTACCAACACTTATAGCTTTCAATTACGTATCAAATTGCGTCACTCGCCAGAACCACTTTTTTAATGGGTGTCCGGATACTTTTGGACAGATAAGTGTGTATCGCAAATACCCTGAGTTTATTTTTATAAAACGGCCAGTTGTAATTCTGTTCTGGATCCCCCCCCCTTCCCTCAGAGTATAGTTAATAATTTTAAAAAAATTTGGCGGCACACAAAAGGGCTGCCAGTGGTTGATAATCTCTGGTCTAGAGGAAAAGCAATCTTGAAATCAGGATGCAAGTCTAATGGTTCTCCAATACAGCAGAATTCAGTACAACATAAGATCCAAAGATAGATAATGGTTCCCCATCCGAATGGGAATCCGAAAGTTCACCCATCTATCTCACTGAAAAAAATGTGCTTTTATATTTTAAAGCAAAAATTATAATTTGAATAAAAACATTGTCAAATATCAAATTATTTTACCTGCACTTTATTTTTACATCAACATTTACCATTCAGGACGCATCAAAGTTAAAATTTTAATTTTTCTACATTGAAGAGTTATTTCACTTGGAAGGGTCACTGCGTTTTTGGTATAAAAAGGACTCCACGGGAGCAGTAAGTTTGGGAATCCTTGCTATATAAGTAGAGAATTAAAAAAAATAAGGTAACAAGAAACGGCATGAAGGGCATGCAAATTCCCCGCATGAATATAAATTCCTCTGAAGATAATAAAGACAATCCCAACATTCAAACGGAACCGGTAGATGGAGTCGATTCTCCAGTAACATGACTAAATCTCAGTTAAAAGGTGGCTGCAATGTCAAAAATATGGTCCGAGATTAAAATAAGAAGTGTGATACGGGTTTTGCGTTTTAAGAAAAATTTTCCATCTGAAATTCATCGGCAATTGATGGAAGTGTTTGGTACAAGAGTCATGTCACGAAGACAGGTGTGATTAAGGTGCACAGAATTTGACAAAAGCAGAACAGATGAGCGAGATGAAGAAAGAACGTTTTTTGGTGGGAGGTATAGGACCACCCTCCGTACAGTCCATACCTCGCACCATGTGATCTACGGCTCTTTGGACCTTTAAAAACACTTTGGAGGTCAGAATTTTAGAATTGATGCTGAGTTTCAGCAAGCCATTTTGACATGGTTGCACAACCATGACGCTGATTTCTACAATGCTGGTTCCCTCTGTTTGGTGTACCGATGGAACAAATGCCTTCATAAAGATGGTGATTATATAGAGAAGCAGTATGCACCTGTGTTTTCCTACATTGTACGTATTTTTTATTCCCTGAATAAACTTTTACTCCGAATGGACTTGTTATCTTACTTTTGAAACCCCTACGTATTAACCCTTTATCTACCAACGGTACTTATAAGTACCGGTCACTTTAAAATTACATAGAATAACTATTTTTTTACGAATACTCTGACGATACTAAGCAGGAATATTCTTTTAAATCCATTCTTCTAAGATATATGACAGCACGGGTTCTATGAGTATTTTAGTGGGGAAGACGAATATAGTTTTATAGCAAAAATTGCATTTTCAGCTGACATTTTGATCGGATTGCGAAAATTGTCATTTTTGTTCCGAAAAAGTAGCTAATGTCAAACGGTAAGTGTCTTATTTTTTTATCTGTATGTTAATGAAGACCTTAGAAAACGATTTGACTATTTATTTTAAGTGTACAGTGTATATAATTATTTTTACAGTTGAATATCTTTAATTAATTAATTAGCTCTAACGGATTAAATATCCCAAAGTTGAGTGTTTTGCTTATGAATATCTCTTAATTTTCAATGTAGTTATTAAAAAAATATATTGCATGAAAAAAACTGAAGTAAATCATAATGCGATAGATAGATAAAAGGTTAAAGCATAATGTCATTAATTTGATGATACATTACTGTGATTTTATGCTAACAATTTGATGAAAACCTTTCAAGAATAAAAAGTTCCTCACTTGTGATTATTTTTTTTTAATTGCCATTATTTGAAAATCTACAATTAAACAACATAGATTTTTCAATGATTTTTTTTATCATTGTTCGCTACAATAAAGATGTCTCCCTCGCCCATTTTTTTTTATCATTTCGAACCTTCACCCAAGTTTTATTCTTTTTACCAAAAAAAAAAATTGTATCCTAGAACAACCAAACCACGGCATAAACGAATAGAGATAAAGCACGAAAATAGCGACTTTTACCAATCGAGAAGAACAAGGGGAGGGAGGGAATATAAAGGGTCTTCGGTTTTTCGGAAGCGTACGTTTGCGTGTGGCTCAAGAAACAACAACAAACTGTCCAACCAACTGTTGTTACTTCTACGGTAGCAATCAATACTTCCAGTTTGCCACGCCACTGGAAAGAATGAATTGGGAGAATCGAGTGGCCGCGGTGTAGGATTGCTAGTCACGGATAAAACCATAGGATTCATTCAGAGTTCTTTTTTTATTCTATTCCACTTGAGCAATGTAGTGAGAAATACTTTTTATTTCGCTCTTTTATTTTTGTATATCTACCGCAGGTATTATACTGTGCTTAAAAGTATATTATCTCTGATCTGATGAACAAAATATATTCGTATTCCATCAATTTTTTCACCATTTTTTTTCTTCTCCACGTGTAAAGATCATTTCGTTTAAGCATGTATGCAAGGTTATTCAGTACGGTTCCCCGTGACCGGGGGGTGGAGGATTCAGACCAATTAATTAAGCAATTGTTTTTTTAGATGAGCATTAGAAGAGTTTCTTAGAAGTATTTATTAAAAGAGCTTGTTCTTAATAATATGTCTATAACTGCACATGTGATTATCTACGTATGTTAAAAAGTTGTAATATATTTCTAGCTATAAATTAAAGCGGGTTGGGCAACTAACAACCCGCCAACAGTGATGTAACAAAGAATTTTTGTTAACAAAATCGACAAAATCAGAAGAATCAATTGGTGTTGTCTTGAGGTATACAAGTTGGGGGACTTTCGACCATGGACACCCCTTCCTTGAAAATGTTTTGTGTGCGCTGTTGCACCGGTGTGATCGTGGGCCTCAGAATGGGGAAATCGAAATCAATCATGAGCCCCGTAGCGAAAAAACGCGGGATCACATATATCAACATAGTTCTGAACGGCTTAAGGACTCCAGCGAAAGGAAAACCTAGAATGGTCACACAGAAATATGACTAAGATAATCATTTCAGTACTTGGATTAAGCTGCTAAAATAGGACATATTATATTTAAAAAATTATATTGCCTTCAAGAAAAATACGAGGTAGTACTCAAAAGTTCCCGGGCTGAACCTATAACGAGAAAAAATTTTGCAGTAGAGAGACTGCGATAACGTTTATGTGTAAACGCGTTCTTCAGTAAAATCCTAGGAGAGCCCACACCCTTGGCGACAAACCGAAAAAAGCACCAAGCCAGAACGAGATGGTGCCAAGCGAAACCGAAAATGGCGGCAATTGAATATAGCGGGACAAGATGGATGCGTAATGAAAATATATGTAAACAATACAAAAATTAAACATATTTAAGATAAAAAAATTATAAAAATAGCAGTTACTTTCTTACTGCCGATCTTTTCCAATTGGAGAGTACAGCATAACAGATTAAAAAAAAGCCTTGAAGGCCTCACCCCTAAGCGAATGATCGTGAGAATGCCGCCATATACTATATTCTCTCTGCAAGATAATGGTTGAACATACCTTCGGCATGGCTGGTACGGTTTCGAAAGAAAAAAAAACGTTTAATTGCCAACCATGTACCCTCAACAGAATTTGTATAAACACCAACAAAGCAGCCTTTCGCATCAGCAAAGTAAAAATTCTAAGGTATATTCACTCATACACGCAGCCATACTTCCAGCCTGGTGTCCAACAACAAAATGATGAAATTCGAAATGGTCGCCGACAAAGTACGAAAATTCCAGAAATAATTAGGTTTACCGTATTTAGTGTATCAAAGTAGGGTTATGAAGTTGGCGCAATTATCGCCAACCAAAGTAATTCGTGCCAAGGGTGTGGGCTCTCCTAGGACTGAACCGTACAGGTGGATGTATTTAGTAGTCGGAGAGAGAAAAGAGAGAAAGAGAGAGAGAGATTGTGAAAGAAATTGTGTGTTTGTTGAGCAGACAATGAATATCAAATTTTGTGTTCGCTTGGGTAAGAGTGCTATGGTGACTTACGAAATGCTGAAGCATATCTAAGGCAGCGATACACAATCGCGAATGCAAAGTTTTGAGTAACATCGACGTTTCAGAGAAGGCAAGGGAAATATCGAAGACGACAAATGCTCTGGAGCTCCGCAGACTTCCCGCACTGCTGTAAACATCGAAAAGGTTTCTGCGGTGGTACGTAAGAACAGCCTTCAAACAATAGCCCAAATAGCAGAAACATTTGGAATATCCTCAGCCTCGCCCCCCTGCGACTTCAGCCTATTTCCTGAACTGGCTCTTCGCTTGCAAGGGTCGTCGATTTCATTCTGTTGATAAGTTAAAAGTGCACCACAGGCTGAATTAAAGGATACGGCTAAAAATGGATTCCAGAAATGTGTCGATGACTTTTTACAAGCGATGGCAAAAGTGTGTTGTTGCTCAAGGGTATTATTTCGAAGAGACATGTGTTTCCGCTATTTAATTGGTAATATTTTTTAAATTATACACTCAGTCCGGGGACTTCTGAATTCTACTTCGTACTAGTGCTTTAACATATTAACAAATAGCTGTTTAATTTATGTAATTCAGTCGATTCCATTTCTTCTCTAGGTAGCCAAATATCGAACCAGGTTATATATATATTACGCTTCTGATTCCATCTTTCTTTCAACTGTCGGCATTCATCCAAAGCTCATAAATAAATGGGAGAAAAATAGAACGAGAGAAAAAAAGCCGAAGAAAGCGGAAATTGAGCATTGCTCACACAGGAAACAAGACCTAGGCACATGCTGATATCTACTCGATAAAAATGTCTCTTGCTGATCAGGTAAAAAAAGATTCGTTGTCTTTTTTGTGTTCGCTTTCGACACCGGGAGTAATAAGTTATTTTATCATAAGTTATCAGAGAAAACTAGAGCTAAATCAGTTACGACTTTATAATTTATAAATCAAAATTAGAGGCTAGTTAGTGACCACCTCTCTTCTTAAGTGGATTTAATTTTTATCGTTCCACTATGCACCATTTAATATTTAGTGGAGAATCCATTTCCGACGTTGATTATCTTTGTAAGCATGTTATTTAAACCTGTGATTTATAGCAATAATTTTCACAGTAATTTTACCTATTGAGTCTACTCTACATCAAATAGAATAACACACACATACATGTGGATTTCATAATTTACATTAACTACTTTTCTTTTTTGCTTTAAAACTATTTTATCACTCGTTTATTAACTTTTATAAAATGTGTTTTAATTTTTAGCTGAGGAATTTTTAAACGTAAAAGATTTGTTTGAATTCTTAGAATGGACTACATTTGCAGAAAACAAGTACAGTACAAAGCAGGAAAAAAGTTGGGTGACTAAAATATTTCTGATTTACATTCAAAATTCAAACAGCATTAGAGCGACATGTTTTTAGTAATACCCCAATCGTATTTGAAATGATTGTCAACAAAGTCTCAATTTAGAACGTTCAATGGCGCAGCTAAACTTATAATGATTTGTAATTTTCAAAAATTCCTTTTCTAAAATATTAAACAAATAAATAATAGCTTCCAGAAGAGGCCAACTGATGACTTTGAGCCTCGACAGATTTATCGTGTATCAAACATTCTACACTGTGGATCTTCAGTGGCAATAAGGCTCTAACCCAAGACACACGGACCACGAGTCAGTGATCATGACCACTAGGCTAAGGTGGACACTTTTAGTCGGGATTCTTGAATGAATAACGAAAACGGCCGGTTTTATAGAATTGCATAAAATACGCAAATTAAATTATAACAACTAAATAAAAATAATCTGATACATTGCGAATCCAAAACAGTAAGATTTTTAGAATAAAATTTGGCTAGAAAAAAGTTATAATTACAAATGCAATACAAGTAACTACTTCAAGCAAGGACTCACTTAATTGAATATCAGTCGGATTGAAGCCAGTTAACAAGCATCTACCATACTTTGAAAACCAAACAACACAAGATTTTTATCTTATTGCTATAAATCGATTCACTCGAAACATCCAAAATCTTTTGCCAATGTAGCACACACTCCTTGAATAACTCGTTTAAGCTTTTGATGAAATAATCTGTATCGATAAATGCTATGAATAAATGTAGTTTTTTAAACTTGCTCACAGGGACGTCTTAAGACTTCTTAAGGCCCTCGGCCCCTACTTAAAAGTAGGCCCTGGGCACCTACACCAATATAGGCACCGCCTATGACCCTTAAAAGTAACTAGTACATAGCATATACGTTGTCAAATACTCGTACTAACAATAACCCGATACAAATAAATATGTATGAATTACAATCGCACAAACCAGCTCAACCAACTGCCGTCTTTTGATTGATGGTGTATAGTGGTAGGCCCAGGTCTATACGTGGACGATGGGCATTACATGTAGCCAGTTCGCATATCAATGGAAATTCTCAGTTTTTCAAAGAATACAACTGGAAATAACATTTGACCATTGATATTATTCTAGTCATGATCTTATTACGGCTGAGTCAAGAACGAGACGAGGCCCCCCTTGCTGAGGAGGCTTTGGGTCCGGCCTCAGCTGGCCCATGCCTTAAGACGTCCCTGATTGCACAGTACAATAAGTGAAAAGAAGGAGGGAATGTACGTTTTCTGCTATTCTCGTGAGAGGAAATTTCTAGCTTTTAGGTATAAATTTAAAGCTCTAAAATTTTAACATTGTTACAAAATTAGACGAACCTCTCTCTCATAATTTAAAAATTTATTTTTACTTATTTATTAAATTAGACGTACCAATGAAAATCAGCATGTTTTAGAAGAAAATTGTATCAACAATAGCATAAAAATAGTATGAAAAATCTGTATTCATTCCTGTTATAAATAATCGAAATAAACAATCATGAACTGAAAAGGCATGCTTATTTTTGAATGGGTGTATCGTATCGTAGGGATTTTACACTCACTTATTAAATTATTTAACTTTTTTCCCCTTTTAGGTTATGACAATATTATATACAAATAAAACTAACATTCATTATAATTCCACGAATAATGCATCAATCATTAAGTTAGTAAAGCTGTACAAAAAAAATTACTCTCGTATAAAAGTTCTTAGGATTTTGAAAAACAGACGATTTTAAGAGTTCATTTACAACATATCTCCCTTATACGAAAATTTAAGATTCAGAATCCAGTGAACTCCTAAAAGCACAAATTTTAAGACAACCTTTCAATAAGCATAAAAAGGTAATGTCTACACCTTTACAATATACATTACAAATGCGTTTTATCTTAAGCAATTTGACGATGATGTCACATTGTTATAGACAGTTGAATGAAAAAATTGTGTTATAGTTTTTTTAAGGCTAGAGGTAATTGAGCTACCATTTACAAAGTAATAAATAGTAACTGGTCACCAACCAACGTCCTCAAATAAGAGAAAACCATGCCTAAGTTTGATAATTCTTGTAGTGAATCGTTTTGCTTGTGACTGTGGCATTTAAAGACCATCCAGTAAAAATTATAGTTTATGTAAACGCCTTCCTTCTTTCAGCACAAATATTGGGAGAGTAATAATAAAATTTAGTACATCAAAAAAATGTAATACGAAGATTTCTATTTTAAGAAGAAATAAATAAAGATGGAAAAAGAGCTTTTTAGCTCAATGAACAAACTGAATTATGTGAGTATTACTCTAATCTAAAAACAAACTTGAGGGTATAGTATTAGAGTTATTAAAATAAGAACGATTCACAATTTTTTAAATAAATATTCATATGTACATAGTCAACAAAGGAAACAATCCGCGTAATATAATTAAAAAAATGCTAAAAATATCACTGTTCTAACAAAATGTTTATTTATAACAACCATAAAAATTTAATAAATTTTAAACTCTTTTGCTAAAAAGATATTGTGAGGAAAAGGGAAACATCGCCAAACAATTTTACAGAACCAAATTGTTTCTAACAACTTTGGCATCAAAACTGACACTTGCTATGAGCACTCCCGACAATTATCAAAATATCCGCTCGCCAAAGTGCAAAATCAGAACCGGACAGAGTGACCACTCGGATCAATGAAAGTAAAAGCAAAAGGTCGGTAGCACAGACGGAAGAGGAGCCAGTTGGCCACTCCGAAAAGAAGAACTGCTAAGAAGAACGGAAGAGGAGAAGTGGAAGAGAAAAAAATGGGAAGAAATCTTAGCAGAACCCAGATCTTGGCACTATCATCCATCAGCGAGGGTGGGCAGGGGGTCTAACCGAGTCCCTACCGAAGGAAAAGAAGATCCAGCCAACCCGAGTGTTGTTTTTCTGGCTTTTTATGGCGTGTGGCAGTGCTCTTTTTTTGGTTCTGTTGGCGATCGACCTCCTGCAACTCGGCCCGAGTTTTTTCTAAGGACATAATGTTACGTAATAGAGGATATATGTTGTTTCCTGTTCACCAGAGAGGTATTGGAGTTTCGTGTGTAAGGAACAGCGATTTGCCGTGTTGGGGTCACTAGAGTAATCGGAATTTTGCTCGCCAACGAGGTGTAAAAACTAGGCGTTCTTTTTATAAGACAGTTGAGAGATAGTATAACACGGAAACGAGGTGATTTCAGTTAATCCTTAAAATAAAAGATGATAGGAAGAACTGCTTTTTGATGAGATCTTTGGATACTAAGTTAAGCTCTTGAGCTCAAAATTAGAAAAAGAATTTAATAACGAACTATATGAACAAAAATAGAGAACGAATAATGAGTTAACACCTTATCTGAAGTGTTAAATACATTGTACTAAGCATCGCAAAGCAGAAAATAACAGACTGTTGGAAAATTATAAGACCAACAAGATTTGTTATTGTTTACAGCAAATGAACGAAAAACTATTTAAAACTAAAAGCATTTCAAGTCAGTACATAAAGTTTTCAGTAAATTGCAGCAACTTCCATGTAAGGAATTAATTTTAAGCATATAACAACGACCTAAAGGTAAAGGGCCGGAAAGGGTTGCTTCAAAATTTTAAGACCCATGGGAAAAGAAAATTTTAATAAATTTAGTAAAATGTCGCTTTTTACCAATTTTCTGAAAACTTCAAAGCACACGATTTAGCATCTACTTAAATATGTTTAAAAACCAGATTCCGAAATATTGTCACATTTCTCTATATACTACTTCCACTTAATATGTGGAATGATAATATTTTTGTTTTCGTACACTTGTGAAAACAAATAACCCTATAGTTTTGAAGAAGCTTAGGTCAGAGCTCATGCTTGTGGCCAAGATATAACACTAATCTTATACCTCATTTAAACGAGCTTTTGTTAACATTTCTTTCCTCTTTATTTGTTAAGTACCCCCCCCCCCCCATATTTAATCTATTGTGATTATTCAAGTATTTGAAGGTGAGTATTATTACCTTTTAAATAACCAAATGTCATCTTCCAGTTTAAAAATTTTTCCATCCAGTAAATGAAGTTTCCAGCTTAATGCGGAGAGTCTTAAATAAAAGTTTCTCTTTATCAGCACACACAAAATTTAGTTATTTTTAAAGAGAAAAAAGTACACATGATGCTTTAGAATTAGACGAGACTACATCAAATTAATGATATAAAATTTGTTTTTATATAAACGTAAAATTTCTATTCGGGTTCCATTCATTTATTTCTAAAAAAGTCAGAAATTTATGTTTCACAAGATGTCCTTCACATTAAAAGCAGACCTAATGACGCAGTTTTTATACAGAATAATATTTTAATATACTACATAAAAGAATTTTAATTGTTATAAGATTTTCGGCAGTTTTTATCAATACTAAAAACGAGACCCTATGCAAAATTTCCTGCTTATTGGAAGTCAACGAATATAATAAAGCTTAAGAGAGATATTTTTTGTGGTAATGGTTTTTTTTAAAATATTTAAAACCCTTATTTTATTTTATTTCATTTATTGTTATTACATTTTGTTGTAATAACAAACAAAATTTTGACCAAAATATTCAAAAAATTTTTATTTCTTATTACAATGTATATAAATTTGGTTAAATTTAAAAATAAGCTGTTGTCTAAAGCAATGGTTTTCTAAGTATGGTACGCGTACCCCAGGGTGTACGCAGTGATACTCGGGGTGCGTGAAGAAGTAGACTCTCTCTATATTATATATATATATATATATATATATATATATATATATGGGGTATTTTTCCTATAATTATTTTCATTTTATAGATATGCGATCAAAAAAGTCTGGAGATTATTGGTCTAGAGCAGTGTTTCCCAACCTTTTCATTGTCGCGAACAACGTTTGACAATTTTACTGCGTCCCGCTGAGGAAGGTGGGGGCGTTGATTGTTTATATTTTGGATTATTTTGATTTGATAATTTAATTTAATTATATTTAAATACACCTTCAGAATGAAGTACAATTACACCAAAAATGAATATAATGTGATTTAACAGGAAAGTGATTTTCAAGGAAAGTCTCACAAACTCGAGAGAAATACACTACAGTAAATTAAATGGAAATAATTTAATGTTCCCTGGGCAGCCCGGTACCATTTTATCCCCGAACCGGTACCGGCCACGGCCCGATGGTTGGAAACCACTGGTCTAGAGCACAGAGAAGTTAAGAGTGTAATATTAATAGAGCAATTTTCAAACCCGGAGAAAATGCTTATGCTCTATTCTTAAAACGTTACACGCAGTGACGATTTTAAAAATCTTAAGCTATTGATAATGACGAAGCAGAAAACCGAAGTCCAATCAACAATCTCGAAATATGTTACAAAATTGATTTTTTTCCAAAACGAGGAAAAAATTACCAGAGGAAATCAGAGGAATCCAGAGGAAAAAATTATTTGTAGAACAAAACTGATTTCTCGACAGCAACCAGGTTTTAAATAACTGATAATTATTTCTTAATCTCGAATTTCAAAATTGTACCGACATATATCAATCTACTTTTCAATTCATCGTTTTATTTCATTAAAATACTGAATAAATTATGAATGATTTAATTTTAAAGCTAAACATTTACAAAACTGTACAGTTGTTTCATAAAAACAATCTCAGAGAGAGTTTTCGATCTTTCTCTATAAATACACAGGACTAACTCCATCTGTGCAAAAAACCCAACGCCTGTACGATCCCAACATCTGTGATAGTTAGTTAAACGTAAATCTATCTCGTGCCAGTCAGAACCACTCATTCCACACGAGCAGCTGGGGACGACGTCAGTTTAATCCATCAGCAACCCTTTAATTCCATTAGGCCCCAAACAGGCCCGGGCCCGAGGGCACGTGCCACAGGTTCGGCCCTGATTAAGAAGACCGCGCTAATTAGCTTAGCACCGCGGTCGATGCAGCCGCTATTTTCTTTGATTCTTTCTTCCTTTACTCCAAATAAAATGGATTCTGTCTCGGACCAACTGACCATTGGTGGACTCTATTACAGAAAGGATAGTCGAAACGTGATCCCTACAGGAACATAAACAGAGTGATTTAACCAAATCTTCTTTTTTCTTTCGGTTGTTAATGTACTCTCTATGAGTGTGAGTATTTAGGTGAGAGGAAAAATTAAGGTAAAAAAAAAAACATGAGATAAACCTACAGTTTCTTGGTGAATTTTGGTTTAACGTTGCCTTTGCTTGAGTTAAAGAATACAGTATCAATAAGAATTTTTTCAAATAGAAAAATGGTCTCTAATATTGATATTGTAATCTTACTTCATTATCACACGGAGAACCATTGTATTTTGAAACACTCCTTTCCAAAATGTTTAACTTTAAATCGATTTTATATATTACAGATGGTGAGGGATGTGAGTTATCTCCATCCATAGTCAATATAACTTCCAATATATTCTCTGATATGAACAACAAGACAAATTCTATTAAACCAAGTTAAGAGATGCACCCAAATACAAAATCTGGAAAACAATAGCGAGGCAGACGAGATACGTGAAAACTTTAAATAAACAGATCACTTACGTCTAGGTACAGTAGAGCGTTGTTTATCTGAACGTTGATTATCCGGAGCGTCAAATATCCTAACCAAAGTCCGGATACGTTTTCGAACAGTGCAATGCTCACCATTTGTTTCCTGTGAGGCTAAAAGTGACGGGAAAACCCAAGATGAGGGATATTTGGGGAATTTAAGCTGTGGTATTTGGTAAACATCTGCGTGGAATATTAGGTCAGTTGGTTTCCAAGTGAGGGAGTGTATACGTGCCTTTTTGTTGAGTTTTGTTGATGTAGAAACCTAGATGGCATGCGATGCAGAAGACTGTATATTCCAAATGCTGAATAATGACGAGATAGTGACTTCCATGCAGGAAGAATCCGACCCTGTCGACGATGAAACGGATGAAGACGAGGACAACAACAACAACAACGAAAGTTGCAGAGTCCATCAAATGCTAACGCGTTTTTGCGTTAGAGACAACTATGGAGTGGTACGAACAACAATCAGAGTGCTGTCCTACTTAACTACTGCTGCTGAAGAGAATCAGAGACCTTGCAGTGAAATAACGAAGGTGGACAATGGTACAGCGAAAAATAAGTGATTATTTACCACAATCAAGGTAAAATTGCAATATTTTGCACCTATTTGGCTTTTTCTTCTAGCACGTTTCCCGCATGGGATGATTTTCAATATTTGTATAGTGTCCAGTATAATATACTGCATGGATCGCATTCGGTTTTCGGTTATCCGAACAATCGCGTATCCGAATGGTTTCCGGTCCCAATTGATTCGGATAAACGACGTTCTACTGCAATACCTTCTAATTCTTTGCGATCTAATCTAATTTGATTCCTAATTGACAAATCGTCAACTTTAACACTGCAATAATCATCTACGAAGTATCCACGCCTCATTTCACGTTTAACCAATCACTGCTAGCTGTAGCAGTCTTAACCTCTATCTCTAACTCGAAAGTTTAATCTATAAACACATGTCTTAAATTACATATTCGCATCTTCTTCGAAGGAAGGCTTTCAATAAATTAAACTTTAATGACCCAACTTTCCCCAAGAGGATTGTTAGTGAGAAAAATCCAAATAGACCCGTAACAAGATATAGAACTCAAATTTTATGCAGTGAGGCTGGTCTTTCCTGAAGACGAATGTTTACGAAATTTTTTTTAAATGTCTGAAATTCTTACTTATAACAACAAGATTTTTTAAAAAAATAAACATTATCTACATAATTTTAATATACCAAACTCTAAAGATACTTCAAATTTGTCTTAAATATATAATAAAAGCGATTTAGAATAATATACTTTTATTAATTTTATAGGTAATTTGCTCTATTATTGTATTAATCTACATATGTAAAAAAAAGCGACTCACTCATTCACCATAAGAACTCTGAAATTATTACATCGTAAGTCTTGAAATTTGGCAGGCATGTTTAATTTGATGGATAGAGAGCCGCAAAGAACGGTTTTAGCGAAAATCGATTTTCAAAGGGAAGGTTGCGGAGGCACTACAGACAAAAATCCCTATTTTTGAACTATAACGCCCCAGCTTGAAATTTTGAGAACACGTTTCTTTTATTGAGAATAGATTCGCTAAGATTATATTACGGGGACATTATTATTAAGGTATTACGAAGCG